>JASCZW010015626.1:0-20161 GCA_034211315.2 Aedes japonicus
CTCATTTTAAGAAAATTGATGTAATTAGCAAAATAATACCGGGCCCTGTGATGATTCTTTCAACCTGTATAACAGAATAAACAAAATAGGTGTACACCTAGTTCTCTGAAGTTCTTATGAAATTCTGAGGTGACTACACCCAAAAGTTGAAATGATGACCAATATAATGCCATATCTTGGGGGTTGTTCATAAACCACGTAGACAGTTAAGGGGGGGGGGGGGGGAGTTTCGAAAAAGTCTACGTTTGTCTACGATGGGGGAGGGGGGGGATGTACCAAAAGTCAACGTTGAAAAAAATCTCTACAAAACGGATATTCATACCCTCCATGCATTGAAAAATACCGTCATAACAAACGTATTCTAGGTAAATCCAAACATAAAATAAGTTTATTTTGGCCGCAAACATAAACTTGCTTTCTTTCTAACATATTCTAACATGTTTAGAACTAACCCTAGTAGCACACTACTAGTAGCCATTCGGTTGAGAAATCAGATATATGCCTTACTAAGTCATAATCAAGCCACTACAACTAATAAAGGTTGTAGTGTGCTACATGTAAAGTGACATCGATGTTTGAAATTATAATCATATTGTGTTTTGACAGTTCTCAATACTGATTGCTGTCGAAAGCAGGTATTCTTATTTTGCTGTCAGTTTCATATGCTGCCAGAAGCTGGAAATATTTTATTTGTATAGTTCAATCACCGACAAACCGACATGAATGACAATAGAAAATGTCTCAATGTTTCTGTTCAAATCATATTACTGACATCTATCTTCGTGTTCGCTGAAACCGTTTATTGAAGCCACGAACTCTCTTGGGACCTTGGTAAAAAGGTTCATGGCTGAGCTATTCTGGACACATTTATTTGATCTAGATAACATGATTCTATAGGTTTTGACAGATGGGATCGCTGCACATTTGAATCGATCGTTATGGATTCTTGATCAATAGTGAAGATTGAGTTTCATGTCGGTTTGTCGGTGGTTCAATTATGGTTAGTCAAAGAGAAATAATTCACACAACGTAGGGTTAAAAGAAGATGGATAACAAGAAATATAGTTCAGTTGTAATCTAAACGCCGAAGAAAAAAGATTAAACTTAAAACGTCTAAATAAAGTTCAAAAAGTTGTTTGAAATGGTGCGCAGTTTTCCGTCGATAGTGATCGGCCCGGTAGTGTCTGAATTTCCCGAGTGTGACCCTTATTCCTGTCGGTGATCACGATCCTCCCCAATCATGTTTATTTTCAACATAGTAATGATACGAATAAACGTACAAATTTTGGATTTTATTGATTGCGTCCTAAATTTAATTTATGTATTCAATGAGTCTAGGTTATCTTAGTCCTGGATTGAGCTTAGAGATGCACTTCACACAGTTTTGAGCCCTGAACTTTGTAAAAATTGAAGCAATACATCAAATCAGTATAATATGGCAGCTAATTTAAAAATGGACCTATATTATGTTTTAGACTATCTTCATATAAGCATCTATACATCTAAAGACAGTCTACGTTAAATTTCGGACACGAAATTAATAGCAGGAAAATAAAATTTACACATTATTCAAAAATACCGATTGTTTATTTCACAATAATAGAGTTATATAAACAAATAGTTGATTAAGATGTTTATCCTTCTTTCAGTAAAATTCTCGAACTTTCGGTGGTACACCCGCGATCAGGTTCCGTACGGTATCCTCGGAAACGCCCACCGTGACGATTCTCCATCTTCTCTTGAAATCATCGGTGCCATTTGCTTTCTTCTTAGTTTCGAAGAGTTTCCGCTTAACTAGTGCCCAGTATTTCTCTATTGGGTGAAGTTCTGAATAGTTTGGTGGATTGGCTGTTTTTGGCAGGTATTAGACCTTATACCATTCCAGGACGAATTTTGCATATTGACAAAACAGAACTGGAGATTCGTAGTTACTGATACACAATGGCAACCGCTTTTGCAGACATTTTTTCTCGTACACATCTTTATTGATAGTGTCGGTAGAGACGAAACTTTTAGATTTTCAACCACAACTACATATCGCCTGGAAATCAAATACTTCTTTGAGAATTTGGCCACCTTCTTTGTTTGAAAATACTTGGCAACGGTGCTCCTTTGCAATGCGGTTTAAAAAGCCAGACCCTGACGCTATTTGAAGTCTTCGAGTACGTATGTTTCGTCGTCCATTGTGATTCAAGAAAATGTTTGCAAAAAATTGGTGTCAAGCACCTTAGCACGACTTTTTGCAGTGAAATTTTGCATGTCATAACAGTTGGGCACGTTTTTCACTGTACGGCTTCAGTCCTTGCCCCTGCTTCACTTTTTGTACGTATGATTTTGACTTCCCCGCCACATTTTGCACAGAAAGATTGGGATTTTTCTCAATAATGGCTATCACCTTTTTGTCCATTTATCGGGGGCATACTTTTTTATTTGTTCCACTTCCAACCTTCCGATCCACAGTCAAGTGCTGGCCAAATGATTTGCAAACACATAACATGGTACTTTTGGGAATTTTAGTTTCTTGGCAGGGTCGCGTACCGATAAATTCGTTCTTCGCTGCCGTTCGTAAAAAATGCGTGTCCACTTGATTCGACGCCATTTTACTGAGTGTAAAAAGAATGTAAACCTGTTGTACCACGAAATAAAGTGTAGAGCTGCAGCTGTCACATGAGTGAAACGTTTTAGCGATCCGTGAGATAATTCAAAATCTACACAGAAATAAAAGTGCCCGAAATTAACGTTGACAGGCTTTAGTTTTCACCAAAAATAATTTGCGTGGCATTTGATATTAAGATCCTAATGTAGGATGCAACCTGAACGGGCTTTAATGCTACACGCTAAAATAACTGTCTCTAATTATCTTTTCGAAAGGAAAAAAGGGATAACAAGAGACAGTAATTTGAGCGTGTTGGTTGTGTTTCTTTATTCGTTTTTTAAAACATCGATAGCTCAAATGCATGGTACCAACTCAATAGTAAGTTTATGATGTCAACAATATTTTTATTTATACGTGAATGAGATGATATTTGATAGTTAACATGCTCCCATTTGACAAACATTTAGTAGAGAGTTTAAGCGCATGTGGGACAAAGTAGAAAATACATTAAGAGGTCTGGGAAGAAGTCAACTTGCTTTGGAAAACTTTCAAAGAAGATAAACTGAACTTGATATCTAAAGTGAAAACAAAAAAAGACGCACATGCAAAAGCATCCACAAGGCAGATATTTTGTCGAAAAAAATAAGGCCATTCAATATTCTGTAGCAACGCCAGGAAGAAATTCTTTGTGATGTCGACGAGAACGGAGCTACGCAAGTTCTGTGGATAGAATCAAGTTTTGTCGAAATCATTGGACTTGACATCCAAGAAACAATTCCACCAGCATTCTTCCGTTAGCTTCCGCTGATGAACTTTAATTCATCACCAACATTTGATTAGGGCGAATCTGCTTTTGTAGACAAACACTTTGCCTGCTAATTTATCGAAAGTTGAATACAATTCCTTCAAATTGAATACATCAGCGGATAGAGATAAAGCTCCCATTCCGTAAGGAGTGCATAATTTGCATTTGTGACCTTTTGTTCAAGAGAAAACGACTACGAATGCCATTGTTTACAATAGCAGATTCGCCCTAAACTAATGTTGGCGCTGAATTATTGGTTTAAGCAGCCATGGTGTGGGCATCTTTAGCATATGCATAATTGGTTGTTCTTATTTTTTATTTATGCAGTATTTTTATGAAACAAAATTAAAATATATAACTGAATAACCTGATTGTTTGAGTTCTATTTCATAAACCTTTCCTCAAACCGCCACAGCCACATATTGTAAAACAGTTTCTATAAATTAAAAAAAAAAATGAATTTGATAAAGTCTACGTAGACATTAGGGGGGGTGGATTGGGGGGTTGGAATAAGTCTACGAAAGTCTACGATGGGGGAGGGGGGGGGGGTTAGAAAGTGTCAAATTTCGGTCTACGTGGTTTATGAACAGTCCTTAAGGTGCAGAAGACTTATATTTAGCAACTTATACGTCTTAGAGCTGCAAGAGTGTCCCAGAATTGAAGGTAGGGCTATTTGGGATCAATTATGGTATAGGTTATGTTTAGTAATACTTTAGAATAATCGATTTCATAGTTACTTCTCTCTATTATGTTTAACTTTCCGCTAGGTATCATAAATCCTCGCAAATGCAAAAAATAAATTTTAAGTATTTATAGCTTACAAGGCAAATATCGACAAAATTACACGATGTGACTCTCGATCAGAAATGAAACGAACTTTCTGTTCCATTTCACTGTTTCTCGCATGGCCGTGGCCGCTGAGGTTACTGCGTAGCAACAGTGTTTGGGAGCGTACATAAACTAAACAAGTAAGATGGCATAACATAAGCACCATTCAAATCCAATCCAATCAACTGGTGTTTATGTTACTAACAGATATAGGGATCAAGAACGATAGAACTGTTTCTTCAAAAGCGGCACTAATGACAAACTATCGCAGTTTAGTTGAAGTTTGCTTTGCAGCATTTAGCGAACTCTCATGTACAAAATAGTTTTGTCCCTTGAAACCACCCCTGGCTACATGACTTGTGAATTTCCAAGCTAAATGACTCTCCACCGCTAATAGTTTGCCCTCGTCAATCGAAATAAATTGATTAAATCTCACGCAACTTAACACACAATGCACTCCGAAATTAAACAACTTAATGCGCATGCATTATTCATATGAATGTGGTACCTGCAAGTGCCCACGTGCCAGTACCTTTTCGACGTAAACCGTTTCCGTTATGTCATAACAGTTTTGAAGACGCGCTGAATCTGAACGCCCTACACTCACAAGCAGCAGAGTGGCGCAGTGGAAGCGTGCTGGGCCCATAACCCAGAGGTCCGTAGATCGAAACTACGCTCTGCTATTTGGTAACATATTTTTAGTGTGTTGTTTTGCTCAGTTCTAGTTTCCAGCAAAATCCCCTATTCGTGACCCGATCTCATCCCATAAACTGTCGATTGAGGACGAACATCGAAAAAGAACCTATGAGAAAACACGAATCATCGGTCATCGGTCCCATCCATAGGCCCTTCTCGTGTGCTTCGCTAGTATTTTTCTCCATGCTCAGTATACTAATAGATTCGTGATTGCTTTGAGATCGATTGTGATCTTTCGTTTCAACACTCTTCGTTTTCGCTGCACACTGGGAGAGAATGTTCTATAAAGTTATTAACATTTCCGAATGAATGGAAATGGTCAATCTAAGTTCGAAAGACTTTTAATTGATGACAGCCTATTATGCACATGCAAGCGTCTTCTATTTTAATAGTATTCTATCTGGTGTGTTCTAAGATGCGTTGATTGCCGGAGGAACAGGTTGGGCTCACGTGGATTGTATAAAACTGATGCGATGCGGCGACTCCGGCTGCAATGGTTGTCCGGAAGCTGTGAGTGGTTGAACGTTTCTCCAACTCGGTCAGTGAAGGCAGGAGAACGTTGAAACATGAAACAGTTAGCAGTACATTTCCTAGTGATTCTGGGCTTTCACTACGGGAAACCTTACGTGGGTACGTGCCTGGAAGTGCCAGTGATTAGATGAAATATTGAGTCAATCGTTAATTTCTTGTAGCGCCTGTGTTGAGTATCTGTTCGAGGAGTGATCCGAATTTGGAAAAGTGCATAACCGACGTCGTGGAGCGAATCCGGCCGAATGTGATCGCAGCAAATTACGGAGATGGCCGGATAGCACCCAAGTTCGATCCGATCTTCTTCGAGCGGATGGAAATCACCAATGCGGCCGGATCGCATCTGATACTGTCCAATGTGACTATCAGGGGAACGGGTGGATTCGTTGTAAAGAAAATCCGGTTGGTGTTCGATTGAGGTGTTGGGAAAAGTGTGATGTTAATCCCGTTTGTTTTTGGCTGTTCTAGATTTGATCAATCGGCGAAGAGACTTGATATAGCTTCAGTTATTCCTAGAATGAACATCGTTGGACAGTACAATCTGAACATGAATATTTTGCTACTGCAAGCTGCCGGTATAGGAGATTTCCATTTACAATTGAGTAAGTAGGTTTCTACTGGTAAACGTAAGTGATCCCAGATTACTGTAATATTAAATATGAAAAAACTTAATCCAAAAACAATGGTAGCCATCCAATAATAATAGCCATCCAATAATATAGCAAAATTTTTCCTTAGTTTTTCAATTGACATTGATCGAAATATATAATAGGTTATTTTAATTGTGTGCTGAAACCGGTCGATGATGCTTTTGATTTCCAACCAAATTTAGTTATTTCTTCTGTTTTTTTAGGGTGTCAAGCTTATTGCTTTCGCAATTTGCTTATTGCTTGCTCTCAACTTAGTGTTCTAAATGCACTTTCCCAGTTGTTAATTGAGAGCTTTCGAAGCCAAGTAGCATTTTTGCATTCGTGTGATTGTGTGGCCAGTACAATAATACCATATAAATGAGGCAAATAAACATAAGAACTTCATAAGGTTCAAGTTATGCACGATGCATCGGTATTTCATAATTCTAAGTCATGAATGGACGAACTTCACGCCAACTTGAGTTCGTTGTTGGCAGCACCCTCTCAGAATCATATAAAACTTTGTGGGTGTATAGACTATGTCTTTTAAAGCAACTTTGCATACTTTATTTTTTCAAAATTTATCTAGACTACCATTTAAAAAGGGATTAGGTTTTTTGATCGATTTTTTTTTTAAATCAACATAATTCAGACAGGACAAGACTTACAACAAAATTGTGTGAAGGTGACTCGGTTCTTACACGCTGAAACTAATAATTTAAAAATTTAAAGCCAAGTTTAAATGGATATGCATCAGGGCTTATCATATTGAAAAGTTCTAATTTAATAAGAATTTTATGCATATCCATTTAAAGACGATTAAAGTATGACGTTATATGAATTTTTGAAATACTGTTTACGTTAATGAAAACTCATAGGTTCTTGCTTGGTAGAGGTTTCATTTTATTATTATTTTAAATGTACATTTTCAAGTATGAGTTATTAACATAGTTTCATATGCTTTATAAATCTTCCTCATACAAAGTAAATTTCTTTGAATTATCCTCAATTTAATTAGAAATTTAATTTTCAGAAATAGGTATGAATCAGTGAAATTTCTTTGTACAGGTATTGTTTTTCATGGCTATATAACATCACAAGGAACTTTCACACGATACGTTGCAAAGAAATGCCATTCTGCTTCCAATCCATACTTGGACTTGAAATTGCACAAGCTGACAAAGTTCTTTCCCATAACAATTTTAGTTTTATCCAGCCGTATAGCACTCCTCCCGGCTTTGTTGATGAAACTACGTTCAAAACTGTTTTGTCCACCAACATGCATCTTTAATGCCGAAATATGTACAAAGTAGCCTAATATATAGACGGTTGTGAAAACAAATTAATAAAATCTTTCCAAGACCATAAAGATTTTGAAAATGTTCTAGTGAAAGATGTTATGACCACTTGAGAACCTTCATAAATCCTATTGGCTGCCATCAAAACCAACATAGGGCCGAACAGCCACAGCTGTCAAACTTCGCCGTGATATTGCGGATGGTTTTAGTTGTTCGGCTTTGTTTAATTCTCTGCACTTCTGATTCATTTAACAGTCAATAATATCTAAACAAAAAGTTCTAGTGTTGCGGGAAATTTGGTTTATTAGCAAAATATCCTAAGCAAATTGAGTTTCTTACAGCGCATCATGCTCCAAATCATATGCGCATTCAATTTTATGGTGAATATTGGCACGATAAAAGCTGAAAATTAATGCGATTCGGAAATTATGCGAGCTTACAACAACAAAAACAAGATTGACACAAATATATTCGATAAATTATTCAAGAATTTCATGAACTCAAGGAATTCAATCGGGTTATCTAAAAGAATGCCGAAATTGGTCTCAGATCTACAGTTCATTTGCATTGCGTTTAATTTTTGGTTTATTCATTTTTCCACAGTTCAATGATTTCTTTTATTTCAATATAGCGATTGAAAGAAATCAAAGTTTTTTTCAAAAAACCAATTTATCTTCGCAATGGCTACCATAAAACTATTTGGTCATATGGTGACTTCAAAATGCTTTTTCAACTGACCATGACAATATAATATGAATGAGTCCTAATACGGCATTTCAAAACACCATTTTACGAGTTCATAAAGTCAAAATAAAACCTTTGATAGGAGTAAAAGGAGTTTTAGAAGACAAGGTTTCAAGACCGTTGTAGCTGTCTAGGTTCTCATAAACCTGACTAAAATATAAAACCTATTGGCACATCTTGGTACCATAATAAAGTCCAATTGATTTCTATTGGCGATCATAAAACTATAATAAAACTTAATAAAGCTGGACGATTTTGGCAATGTTACTTGGGTTTTGTTTTTAATATGGACCGCTGTTCCATCCGACACGAACATAATTTTTTAGGAATATCAAGCTGAACATTGAGAGACTCTCTTCGTCGACTTTCTCTTTGCGTTCCTACGGCTATGTAAGAACATGTTCAAGTATTATGAAATCGTTTGATAGACAAATTACTAACGAAAGAGAAAGTCGACGAAGAGAATCTCTCAATGTTACTTAGGACCTAATGCATTGTTCAGCTTGATATATTGAATATTATTTAATGAAATCTAGCAATATTTGGCTGTTGTGGGTACTTGAAATCCTGAAAACAATTTGCTTCGTTTCCATCTTAACGCCTCGTTTTAGCTCTGGGATTCCTATGTGCGTCAAAATTCTACGGAATGACTCACAAATACGCATTGTCTCATCCAACTTCCCGAGCAAAGGTTTATACAAAATTGATGACAAGTTCTAATATAAGATTATCACTGTTTGATAACTTAACATGTTATTATTTAGGCTGCATGAACAGCCAACAGATAACAAATTAATATTCGTTCGATATCACAATATTAACTCAATTTATTATCATCGAGTTCATTTTGATAAAAAAATTTGTGATATGAACAAATTTCTTGAGATAATTTAAATTATGTTAAATATCATGTTGTCAATTATGGTATCAACAAATATCAAATTCAGATACTAATAACTGAAGTAGTGCTTCTTGTGAGAAGCTTAATTTCATATCCATCACCTGCAGATAATATTCAGCATTCGTCAGCAGGCTGGAAGAATTCAGTAACGTTCGTCAAAAATTGTCTTCTAAAATTGATAACTGCTGATAACGAAAATTGTCATTATTGGTAGCTAAATACGATAACAGGTGAGTTCAAAATGATATCTGAGATAACAAAACTTGTTACTTATTTGATATCAGTTTGTTATATTACTTTACTAGGGTTGTGGTCATATCTCCAGGAATGTTTTTTTTCTATAATAGCGAATGATATGTTACGTAAGTTCTTGTGGATGGACCTGATACGTGCAAAACTTTAAATTCTGAAACTTATACTGCTTTGTTCCATTATGATAAGCTCCTTTCACAACTAATCATATAACTTTGATCACTGTTTTTATGACGCTTTACTTAATTAGTAAATTATATAGATAGAAATAATGTAACTATAAATTAGAAGAAAAATTAGCGATCTCCATTTAATTCCAACTACCTTTGCTTATCTTCGACAGATACGCGTATTTCGTCTACAATGTGCAGACTTCTTCAGTGTCTCGTACTAATAACTCCGACTGACTCGACTCCAGTCGAGTTATTAGTACGAGACACTGAAAGTTCGCACATTGAAGACGAAATATACGTATCTGTCGAAGATAAGCAAAGGTAGTTGGAATTAAATGGAGATTACTAATTTTTCTTCTAATTTATAGTTACAAGTATTCCACTAAACAGCTCCAACCCTCTAGGAGAAATAATGTATTTCATTCAAATCTTTACCAAAGATCACTCAAATGATAAAATGTACTGTACCACAGGTAACACAACGATTAATTTTGGTAGGAAATTATAATTGTCAGAGTTCATCATTATATCGTGTTTAAAGTTTTCGGTTATATATAGGGTCCACCTCTTTATTCAATTGTATTATCACTAAAGTAAAAAAAATCAATAATTTAAAAATAAGCCTTTCTCGAATGGTAGCCTTGATTTTCCAAACATTAAAAGACCATTAAAAAATCCAAAAAATATTTTAATAATTAAATTTAGTTGGCTTTTGTGAGGTTGTTAAAACCAAATTATAAGACGAGGTGGTGCGATATGTGCGATAGGAAATTTTTTTTTCCTTAAAAGTGTCCATCTTGCATTGTATTGCGAACTTTCAGATAATTATATATCATTGGTTAATTTATCCAATTCTAAGATAGCCATTTTTTTGCAAATTTACTTTGTATTTTAAAATATTTTCTTAGCGTGTAAGAATCTATTTTACTACTTTTACATTTTGTTACATTTTTTTTCATAAAAGTTCTAACGATTTTTTGAACTTCACTCATACATCCCTTTGTTGTAAGTCTTATTCTTTTTGAGTTATGTTGATTTAAAAAAATCGATCATAAAACCAAAACCCTTTTCAAATGGTAGTTTAGATACATTTTTTAAAAACTAAGTATGCAAAGTTAATTGAAAAGACATAGTCTATACACCCACAACGTTTTATTTCATTCTGAGAGGGTGCTGCCAACCACTGGATGAGTTGGCGTGCAATTCGTCTAAAGATTTTGTTTCACACGACGTTGTTTTTGTACGCAATGAAAATTTGCACACACGTTTTACCCACGAAAGTAAGTTTTTTCCACTGATGCAAAAAAATTTTTGGGATCAAGAGTCAGTTTTAAAAAGGGCGTTAGCATTTTGAATAGCACTTCAATTAATAATTTGTAGCTCGCCTTTGGTCGTACAAAAAAAAATACTGTCTAAGAACAAGTTGTGCCCCCATGTGTGAAGGTTGTGAAAAAAATATACACTGAAAAAAAATCGGAAAAAAATCAAAATTTAACATTAAAATTTAAATATTTAGAAAACCGGTGTTAATTTTTGACTGTAAACATTTTTAACTGTTACTCAAATTTAGATGAAAATTTCAGGATGGAAAAATGTCAGAGAAAAAAGTTTCAAGAACATCATTTTTTGGTGTGTTTTACAAATCATTAATATTTGTGGAAATAAACGTATTCTGATTATAGATCTAATATTTGAAGTATTTAAAAAAATCGACCTGGCTTGATAATCTTCGTAAGAGCATCTGTTCTCGAGATATTTCCGACTTAATTTTATCATATTCGAATATTATTTGAAAATATGACCTTTTCATAAAGTATTAGCTTTTTTTTCAGTAGCCACACAACGTTTTTTGAAATGTTTGTTAAGACTCATAAAACTCTTTCATAGCCAGTAAGACGATTCTATAAACCGCATAAGAAATAGGGGAAAATGATTGAAACAACTTTTCTTATATTTTAGTTTACTAGTATTTCCAATTTATTATGCGCATACAAAAGTACATACATTTTTTCTACATTACGATTAGGTTAGAGAAGTTCCCTTTCGTTTTACATGTTGAACATTTGAAAACAATTTTGCCTCTATCTGATAATTTGAACACGGAAAAAAAAGAGTGATATTTGTGTGTACCAGTAATCATTTTATTTTGCTGAAAGATATTGCTCCATTCTGTAACTCTCTGTTCATAGTCTTTATAAGATACATAACAAAATGACATTTTCGTGCAATCATTATTTTTCTGATTGGCTTAATCAAATAATTCTTTTGCATTTGTTATCGGGTGCTCACGTCCTTTAGCTATACTTGCGTTTCTAGCCATTCGTTTTAATGTGCCACCAATTGCATCGTATGGCCTCTTGCTCATAAAATAGCGCAAAAATGCCATTCAGTATGTATGCTATATTTTGATTTGAATTTACAAAGGCTTGCAAAATTTTTCTGATTTTTATATTGGGATGCAGCTCCATCAGACATAAATATCGCTTTCTTCAACTGCATTAGTTTGTTTTTCAAAAAGCTCATTAGTTTTGAAATAAATACATGCAACCGCTATTGTGGCATGTTCAAGTACTTTCGATACAACGATAAAACTAAGATTCTTAAGCGATCCTGATTCGACATAGTTAATAGCAAAGGGATGAATTGTGGCATGGTTATTGTTCCAATAACTTAAAAAACAAATGTATAATCTTCGGAAAAATCACCCACTAGGACGACTTCGCCATTACTAAACTTATTTTTCGTGTGTCTCAAAACGAGGATTGTCCGGTTTTGATATAATAATGGGTGACCAATTTTTCTAACCTTTCGGTTGGCAAAATATCTTTTCCTGGTTTTTATGTTGTGTATATGTGACAGTTATGTACCCGACATGTTTTCATGTGAGAACAAGACGAACAGTAGCGCTATGCATCCTCTATAGTTTATAAACTGTTTTATTTGAACCGTTCATTCAATCATTTTGAGGTCAAAGAGAGAGTTGCGTATTTTCGAAAATTATTCGAGTATGATAAAATTAAATTACAAATATCTCGAGAACGGATGCTCTTACGAAGGTCATTAGCTGCAGCTTAAAATTTTGAAAATACTTAAAAAATAAGATTATATCATCAGAATACGTTTATTCTCGCAAATATTATAATTTTGAGAAATGCACTGAAAGTTGATGTTCTAGAAAACTGTTTTCCCTGACATTTCGCCATCCTGAAATCTTCGCTTTTATTGTCGTTATAACTCAGCCAAAAAGTAAAAAAATCAAGAAAAATGTTGTTTGAGATATTTAAATTTTCATGTTAATTGTCGGTTTTTTCCCGATTTTTTTTACTCAGTGTACATTTTTTCACAACAACCACACATATGACCACAACTTGTTCTTAGACAGTTGTTTTGTACAACCAAAGGTTTTCGGTAGTAGAATACGGTAGTAAAATCGACTTTTTACTATCCAAAAACCATTAAATCAATTAATTAAATCTTATTCAGAATATATGTTATGATCTCATTTGAAGAAAATAAATAAATTTGACAACCGTGCAAACAAGCAAAATCTTATACTACAGTTGTACTACTTCTACTCTAAATTTCAGATGACACCGTTGGCAACCTGAAGGTGCAGTACCGCGTGATTCCCAGGGACGGCAAGAACTTCGTCAAGTTTGATCCGATTGATTTGAAGCTGAAATTTCCGAAAGCCAAGTTCGACTTCAAGGGGCTATTCAACGGGGACCCGTCGCTGGAGGAGTTCGGCAACCGGCTTATCAACGAGAATCCCAACTTGATTCTGGACGAGGTGAAACCTAGCTTCGAAAAGAACCTGGGTAAGGTGTTCACCGATATCTCCAACAGTGTTGTGGAGGGTGCGGAGGAATCGGAGTTGCTGCCTCCGTGAAAAAGTGTTCCTTGTGATAACCTATGAAGAGCTTTAATGTTACCATGGCAAAGATATTAAACGTTATTTCTTTATAATGGGCTGTTTCATTACTGTATCCTGACGCATCCTTAGCTGTCTCTAGTGGAATTTCGTGCATCTTTACTGTTGGTGGCCCGATGGCACCGGTGGTAAGTGAGGTTGTTTCTCACCACACCTGTTTTGGTGTCAAATTCAGTCGATATTTTCTGAGACGAAAATATTGAGCAGTTTGGTCCCTTGTTTGGGGTGCCACACCAGCCTTAGGCTGAAATTCACAGACAGTGGATTGAAGACTTTCGGATTTGGTCTTGAGAACTGAACGACGAAGAATTGTCGTCTTGTTCCGGGAGATTCACTCAGCAAAGGTAAAGGGCCAACGTACAGTCGCACGGCTTTGCGGACTATACTTCCGCTATGACCGTCTGTTACCACAAAAGTTCAATTCAGTGGACGCAGTGGTTCTACGCCACAACAAAAAATGACCATCCTTGATGGAATGAAACCCGATCTCTTTTTGGATGGACTCCGGACCGCGGCGTTCAGGACTGACGATCCATCGGACAAACAGCCCTGAATTTTGTCCAATCGATATTACGAGTAAGATCCTACGCGACATTGATGGATTCCGACGGATTGAAACCGCTTCAATTAAAAGCTGTTTGCAAACAATGAATATGTGTATTTGTGCATGTGTATGTTTATATGTATGTGTATGACTCTGTGTTGGCGCGTCTTTCTTCTCTCTTCAAGTAATGGTGCTATAACCAAAAGCCATAATAATGGCGCTAAGTACGAACAACCGAACATGTAGTCGAAGCATACCCAACTCGACGTATTGGGGAAGGTTGAATCACAGATGGTCTCACGGAACGACTCGGAAGGAGTAAATATCTTTTCACCCTCATTAATCGATACTGTGCCTACACAGAAAAAAATAATGAATTTTAACAGGCGCGTAAAATTCCCCTCGTTTAATTCGCAGGTGAAATGTGGCAAAAACAACGAAATTGTTTGCAATCTTTCATGCCCCATACAACAATGTTGGCAATCTTCCATACAACAGGACGTTATCTGGCTTAAATTATCTTGAAAAATACCATTATTTTTGACAAAATCTAGCATTTGCTTTGTGTGCATTAGATAACGCAAAAATTTCAATGTTTCTTTTTATCTGTATACACAGAAAAAAATATGAATTTTAATGGGCGCGTAAAATTTTCCCTGATTTAATTCCCATCCAAAACAGGCGTAAGCCACTAAATTCATTACAATCTTCCATATAACAGACCTTATTGCGACGTTGGGCTTAATTTTACATGATATATTCAGTTAATTTCTGCCAAATCTAGCATCAGCAGTCTTTACACATCCAGTATTCTAACTGCACAGATAGAAAGAAACATTTAATTCTCTGCGTTATTTAATGCACATGAAGGAAATGCTAGATTTGGCACGAATCAATGGAATCTTTCCTTTAAATTTAAGCCAGATGTCGCTGGAATCAGGTCTGTTGTGTGGAAGATTGCAAAAAATGTTGTATGCTTTAATGAAAGAATGTTGTTAACGTTTGCTTTGGCTTGAAATTAAACGAGGAGGAGACAATTTTACTTTTGGTGACCACATCTTCAATTTCAATATCTGTTGGATATCTTCTGTGCTGGAGAAAACACAGTGGTATCCATCTAGCAGGAATCTCATAAGCTTGCTTGAAGTGAGACACAACAACCCGAAGTTTATTGGGTATCGTTTTAGTTATCTCAATCACGGGTGAGAATCGTTTGGTCAGAACATCAGTGCTGTGATAATTATTGAGATGTTTAACTTTGGGCTGAAAATAGACAACCCATGCTAAATCATCTTCTGATCGGGTAAGTTCTTGGACTACCGTATCATTTCGCAACAAAGATGATTCCTCTTCCAACAAGTCATCTCTGGATCGCACGAGGGTGCACATGACGGTCAACCAGTGAGATAATCAAGATTCAGATGCAGCAGAAATAATAGAAAGTTGAACACCAAAAACAAGCAATGAAATAGCTAGAGAGAGAGAGGGTGAGAAAGAGAGAGTGTGTGTGTGTATGAGAGAGAGGGTAGAGAAAGAGTACTGCCTAAATTGCACGTTTTCTTCTTCAGCAAATTAAAACTCGATTCCAACTGCGGGTAAATAATATCGAGAAAAAAAAATCTGAAAAACTTCCACAAGAACGGAGCATGAAAAGATCGGATTCCACCGATTGCTTGTTAACTGGACAATGCAAGTCATAGATGACAACTAATTTACGTTGATGGAAATTGTCAGATCGAGATCAGGTATTATCTAATTGTCTTCCGACAGTTCACGGTGAATTTTCTAACCCTATTTTATAATAAGAAATGTTTTGCAAAACGTGTTTTTTTTTCATAACGATGAATTTGTTGTAGAGGTGGTTTCACTGCTAACTGGAAGCAAACCAAAGATACTCAGAGTTAGTTTTACAACAATCGGAGGTGGCTTAGCAAAGAAGCTACAATCCTATCACGCCAAGGAATAGTGTTCAAATCCCACGCTTGACTCTGTTATATTCTTGCATGAGGATATTTTTTTTTGCATATAATGTTTCATAAGGCTTCACTTTTTGCGCTTTAAACGTCATATTAATGTATGAAATAAAGTATTTTATATTTATATAGATAACCCGTTGCTTGGGTTCTTATCACGTCACATCAAATCTTTGAACCATTGTACTATTGGTTCTCACCTTTTTACAACAACCTCCACTGACAACGGTCGATTTCGGAGCGTTGTCATGGGTGTTTTTAGACGTAAGAAAAATCGTATTACGACCGTCACGAAAAGTGGTCAGGTTTTGAGCATTAATATCTCAGTCATAAAATCTTCCAACTGGGAAATATAAAAAAAAAAACATACTAGCTTAAGGTCTATTTAACGAACCTGAGTATGAAGAAGTTCAGTATGAAAAAAAAAGTCTTAGTAGTAGTATAAAGCTTTGTTTTAGAATATGGTACACATGCATACGGATTATCATTTTTTGGTGATAAACGTTTAATATATTTGTATCTTTCTGGGTTGTTCTAGGATATCCAAAATGCACTTGAGTTCAGAACTTTAGTTCTACAGTTGTGACAATAGCTTTAAAAGCTGTGTGAGGTTATGCTCTGTAATCAAACATATTGAATGAACCTTTTGGAAGATCATCAGTCATTATTTGATAATTTTGTGATGTTTTAGTTCATCAAAACTCTCCTTGAGTTCAGAACTATAGATTTACAGTAGTAACTTTAGCTTTTTGGGCTATGCAAAGTAACGGTACGTATTCAACCATATTTAGTGAATATTCTAGAACACAAACAAATATTAAACTGGGATGATCGAGGTCATCCAAACTGTATCTAAATTCAAAACATAAGATCTACAGTTGTAACAGTATCTTTTTGGACTAAATTAGGTAACTATATGCGCTCAAACATATTCAATGAATCTTTTGGAAGGTCAACATTCAATATTTTGTAGCTTTCTGATCCTCTGGTTCATTCAGACTGTCCTGGCGTTCAGAACTTAAGATTTACAGTTGTCAAATTTTTAGGCAATACAAAGTAAATATAAATTTTCAAGCATATTCAACTAATATTTAACTAGGTCAATCAACATTATCATAATATTACATGTTTTGGGTCATCTAAACTATCCTTGAGATCAGAACATAGGACCTACAGTTGCAACAAAAGCTTTCTGGGCTATGCAAAGCTACGCTGTGTATCAAAACATATTCATTGAATATCTTGAAAAAGCAACAGACATTATGAGATAAGCTTCTAGGTTATCCAAACATTCCTGGGATTCAAAACTAAAAATCTACAGCTGTAACTTTAGCTTTCTGGACTAAACAAAATAACTATATGTAGGATCTACCTTAGCTTTATAACTTACTAGCTGGCCCGGCAGACGTTGTCCTGCCCATAATTAAATTACTTAATGGAAAATTGGAGAAGGAGTTATAAATGAAAAAGTTTATTTGCAACTAGCTGGCCCGGCAGACGTTGTCCTGCCCATAATTAAATTACTTAATGGAAAATTGGAGAAGCAGTTATAAATGAAAAAGTTTATTTGCAATAAGTATTAATTCCATTTATTTAGAGTTAATTTCTTACTGTTGTGTGATGATTTAATCAAAATGTGTTGCTGTAAGGTAAGGTTTATTGTCCAAGAAAACTTATAGAACATTATAGATATTACCATAGGTGTTGGCATGAACTGTTCTCTTATTATGTTCGTTGCCCCAAACGAAGTCATTTGAAAACAACCATTATAACTCTGGATGTTCTGCAGAATATGTTTAGAATCACTTTCTGATCCAGACACCAATGAGCGCAAACGCTCTGGTGGTGAATTTAGTGGCGTTACTTTAACTTTGCCACTTGCACAACTATAATTCATTTGGTGTTTCATTTGGGAGCTACAATGCATAACAATGAGAACAAACTTCACTCATTGATTCAATGGCGATTGATGTATCCGCACTGAAATTAATCAAAGGATCATATTGAAATGCACGTTGAAGATTTTGCGGAATGTAGGTTTGCTGTCGTAGTCGTTTAGTGATGTTATTTTGGGTACGATTGTCACCAGATCTTTCTGATGCTTCCGCTTACGCTTCTTTCTATCGCTTGTATTTCGACCTGCTCTCTCTTCTTGATCCAACATCGGTCGAGCCCGTGCCATTCGTTGTCGATTCAAGTCATTTTGAGTTGCATGCTGAACGTCTCATCCAAGATTTTGCTGCGCTAACAGTCGTGCGGCTGTAGCGACCAATATTACTTCGTCTAGTAGGAGGCATTGCACAATAATACTAATTGAAATTGAAATTGCAACATAGTTAGTTTCTTCTAAATTTCTAGTAATATGTTCGTTTTCACTTTCCTGATGCAATATTAATATAAACAGTGAACGATACCAATATAAACAAAAATGTTATTATACACCTGTCAGATCAACATAGAATACAAAAACTAATACTCTCATTCTCCATCGAACTTCACTCCTATTTACATCTCGCTGCGAGATATCGCCAATACAAACGTTTCAGTTTATACGTGAACCTACACGTTTACACTACCCAAGTAACAATTTCAGTTCTATTCCAGCCGTATAGCGCTCCTCCCGGCTTTGTTGATGAAACTACATTCAAAACTGTTTTGTCCACCAACACCTCCTCTATGCATCTTTAAAGCCAGAAATGTGTCCAAAGTGGCCCACTCTTTAGACGGTTGTGAGAACAAATTAATAAAACCTTTCCAAGACCATAAAGATTTTGAAAATGTTCTAGTGAAAGATGTTATTATGAAAGATAATGCCGAATGGCCGCAGCTGTCAAAATTCACGGCGATATCGTGGTTGGTTTTGTTGTTCTGCTTTGTTCGATTCTCTGCTCTTCTGATTCATTCAACAGTAAATAATGGCTAAGAAAAAAGCTCAAGTGTTGCGGAGAAATTATGTTTGAAAGCAAAATATATAAAACAAATTGAGTTTTTTGTTTAGCATATCATGCTCCAAATCATATGCGCATTTAATTGTATGGTGAATATTGGCATGATAAGAGCTGAAAATTAATGCGCCTCGGAAATTATGCGAGTTTACAACATCAAAACAAAATTTAAAGAATATATTCGATAAATTAATCAAGAAACTTCTGAAAATTGATGGAATTCAATAAGGTTATCTGAACGAATACCGAAATTTGCCTTAGATCTACAGTTCAATTGTATGACATTTAAAATTTAGTGTTTTTTCCACATTTCAATTATTTCATTCATTCCAATATGGCGATTGCAAGAAATCACAGTTTTAGCAATGGTTACTATAAAAGTATCTGGTCGCTTGGAAGCTTTTCAAATTGCCAATTAGCCGTTTAATGCATTTACTGGAAGCAAAATGGTTTTAAAATGCTTTTTCAACTGACCATAATAAGATAATATGAATGAGTCCTAAAACGGTATTTCAAAACAGCATTTTATGATTTTACAAAGTCAAAATAAAAACTTTGATAGGGATAAAATTTTAAGTTAGATTTGTTGTTATAAAAGCTGTTAAGGTTCTTATAAACCTGACCAAAATTTGAAACCTATTGGCATCTCTTGCTGCCATAATAAAACCGAATTGATTTCTGGTGGCTTTCATAAAACTTAAATAAAACTTAGTAAAGCTGGATGGTTTTGGCAATGTTACTTGGGTGAGGTTGCTTTTACGCAGGAATGAGTGCGCTGAAAAAAATCCTTAAAAACAACTGAGTAGCTCCTAGAATTCACGTACAAACCCGTAATTTACGAAAACCTCGTAAGAAGCAACAAAAGTGATTATTTAAACGCGTTAATGACAAAATCTAAGTGAACAGTATCTCCTCGCGTGAATTCTGAACACCACGTAAACAAAAACTCGCATAATAAACGACTCCAGTGTATTATCGTTTTTCGCATAATTTTTCAAAAAGTCCTTAATAACAATGAGAGATTCGCTCCACTCTCGTCCTTTTTTGTTAATTAAGACGCCATTATAAAAATTTCCAACGGTTTCTCCTTCCAACTCGATGGATGGTGTTGTTGTTTTCTATTATGATATTTCCATGCAAAGTGAAAATTTAATTTAAATGATTTTTTTACTTTCCCGAAATAATTTCGTGCATTTTTATTTTAAAAACCTGTTGGAATTCAAGACGAATCAAATGAAAAAGAAATCAAGTAATTCCATTGAGTCGTTCGTGAGTTATGCTGTCACGAACGGACAGCATTTCATTTTTATATATACAG
>JASCZW010015627.1:0-20168 GCA_034211315.2 Aedes japonicus
TACCCTTTAACGCGTTACGTCACCTACATTAGCCCTAATGTTATAACTCACTTCACAGATATAGTTTGAGCGCTGCAGTTGCTCACGAAGTGAAAGGCAGCTGTGCTCAATGCCGTCTTCACACGGCCTGCCGTTTCAACTCAGTTTTGAGTCGTTTTTGACTCACTTTTGTCAAAAGTGGAGTCACTCAAATTTGAGTAAATTTTACTGGCACTGACAAATCAAAAACATCCATCTGATTGATGTCAATGCCAGTAATATTTACTCAAATTTGAGTGACTCCACTTTTGACAAAAGTGAGTCAAAAATGACTCAAAACTTAGTTGAAACGGCTGGCCGTGCAAAGACTTTGCTTACCTGGAATCCAGAGAAAAGAACAATGTTAGAACAAATTTTGGCTAGAACTGATTGGTCATTGCCAGAAGGAGCTGCCAAATCTGACAGCATTTGTTAAACAGGTGCTCATCCTGTCGCAAATGCCACGATGGAGCGAGGATTTTCACTAAATGGAAAGTGTCTGGTGGTCGAAATTTGCTAGCTCAGAGAATTGTCTGCGAACTGTCAACGGCGTCGAATGCATTGACACAATAAGATTGCAACGCAAGTGCATCATTTTTATATCACTTAAGTTTTATTCGTCGTCGCTAACGTAGAGACCTCGGAGAGAAACACCATGAAGCGTTGCGATAGTGATCCCCACCAGTACGATTAATGGTTACCACCATTTATTTACTTTAATTGTTATGTTATGTACTTGAGTGATATCAGACGTTGCGAATCAAAACAAACAAAAAAGGAGAGAGTTTCTCTCCCATGTGCGCATCAAAAACAGAGTGCACACAATGTATCGCTTGAACAACTATCACAAAGCCATCAGTGGTACATGAGCGTCTTCCAAACGTCTTCTTTTGCCTGTTGGAGTGGCGGACTTGGTTCGTGTTTCGACTAACCCCGCAGTGGGATGTTAGGCGAAAGTTGACGTCTTTGGTCCGAGTACCACTGTACACATGCCCTTTCGCTCAATTTACAATACTTGTATTCAATTTTCCACCTATCGTACGCTGACGGAATTTTCAATACCTTCTCTTCATATCTTTCAATCTACCCAAAACATTAATGTTCACTCTTGGTGCCTCATGGTGATGGGCGAACATCTACTTCTGCATCATAATCGTTACTCCACGCACGAAGAATACAATTAAAGTATTGTAAACTGGTTATTCCAAACCTTATTTGTATATATTTTAATTGGAAAACCAACATTACTCAATTTTAAGTTGAAGCTACTCAATCATCCCGTTCTCTTCGCGCAATGAACGGTTGAGTATTTTCAACTTAAATTTGGTAGAAAATCGTAGCAACTGTCGGCGGTGTTGACGATTATCATTTATTTGTTAGCTTGGTCGACTGCGGAGGCATTCTCGTCACGAATCTCTTCGCTTACTCGGTTATGCAAATCCACGAAATGGCAGCATAGTTAGCAACGCTATTTCCAACGTATTCATGTAAAAATAATGAACATTTTTTTTTTGAACCGATATTGACCAATAATAATGATCGATTCAACTATGTAAGTTTAACTTTAACGTGTGCTTTAATATTCTGTTCGGTATTCATTCGGTATCTATATGTAAGAAAAATTTAACCCAATTAATTCGATAATTCTTAGGCAAACTTTACCCATCGGCACTAGAAACGTTACTACCCAACATTAGGTAAAGTTTACCCATTGATATTAGAAATGTAATTATCCAACATTGAGTTTTCATCTTATACCTAATGGTGAAAAATCTTAATTTTGGGTACTTTTTTCTTAGCGTGTACACTTTGAATGACGTATATAAAATCGAATAAGTAGAGGGTGTCTCACATCAAATTGCGTCATGGACAAAACGCTAACCCACGAGTCAGCAGACAAAATTGGACAGCTCTATCAGTCGAGCCTATCCGTGATGTCAAAAACAGTGAAGAAACTCCGTTCAGAACTGTGCGGGTTGAAATAACGGCACTCCGCCGCGTCGAAAATGGATACGCCTGTTCTGGCATCTACAACATTTTGGGGCTAGTAGACAACAATCGGAGAATCGAAAGAATGCCAGGTTCCGGACGGCTGACGGCCCTGAGTGACAAGAAGCTCTAAAGGATGCTGAAGAGGAAGACCGAGGGAAAAGTGGCTACATCGCTGCGTGCGCTTGGCCGGGAGGTCGGTTCAACCGGCCAAACAGTGAAAAAGTATCTGGCAAACATGAACATACATGTCAGGAAAAGGAAGTCGCTTCCACTGGTTTGGGAGCTGCAGGCAATGACGCAGCGGCAGCGGCTGAATAACATGACCAACTCAATTTTCCCGACAAATCGCGACGTGGCGGTGATGATGGACGACGAGACCTATCTCACCCTGGACGGCAACGATTGGCAGGGCACTTCGTATTTTACTTCCCCCACGAAGGAAGTGAGCGCCGAGGTGAAGTTCATTTCACACACCAAGTTCCCCAAGAAGGTGCTGCTGTGGCTGACAATCAGCGAGAAAGGGATGTCAAAGCCGCTCTTCTTTCGCTCCGGACTGGTCGTGAACGGGGAAATTGTTGCGTCGTTCATCAAGAAATACCATAAGAGCGAAGACGCGGTGTTCTGGCCGGATTTGGCGTCGGCGCACTACTCGAAGCGATCGTTGGAGGAGATGAAGCGGCTGAATATCGATTTGGTGTCCGAGTCGGTGAACCCGACCAGCGTCTCCCAGCAGCTTCCATCGAAGTTTCTGACCAACCTGAAGCGTAAGATCTACTCCAACAATTTTGTCGCGAAAAATGAGGAGCGCTGGAATTGATAAATAAAACGAAGAAAGAACTCAAAAACATGCCTACATATTTTCGTCCGCCATGGCGAATGCTCCGGTTAACTGTCGGGAGGCCGCTCGCAAGGGCGTAGAATTTTTGGAAGTAAGCTTAAATAATTACCTTCCATGGGAAATTTATCAAAAGCATTTATCTGTCTTAGCTTTTTTTTATCAGCATCCGAAAAAAGTCATTTTTTAACGCAAACTGATTTTAATTAATTGATGTAACAGGAAAAACCACCGCCTACTTCGCAAATATCATGAATAACAAATAACATTATTTCAAATCTCGTCAGCCTGAGTGCGGGCCAAACAAACACAAACACTAACTTCGCTTCTATCAACATCATCACGAACCTAACAAAAATCAACGCACTTCTGACACTGCAACCAGACATAATTTTCCTCCGTGAAATAGAGAATGGGCAACTCACACGCTTTCTGCGTCGAACGTCATCTGAAACGTAGACCACATATCGTATCAATGTTAATCGTTTAGCTGTTTACGCTATAGCTTTGATTCGCATTTAAACTGGGGGAAAATTTCACGCGTCTGTAATTTATTTCTCCTGTGTTGCTAGTTATTGGAAGTAACCCTTTGTTCAATTGTATGATAAATGTCTTGATTCAAAATCCAAACTCTTCATATCATTCTGGCGATAACAGACCAAAGATCCTGTCACCACCAGCGGTAGAAACTTTTCATCTGGCTTATTTTTTGCCTTCGCTCCTGACAAGTTTTTTTTCTTTCGTTCTCAACCCCTTCCCAAAGACGTAAAAGTTTTCCCCCTTTCAACCAGCACTCAACACTGTCAGCTGGTTCATTGATCAATTGACCCTTTCTTGGTTCGTGATACGCGGCTTTTTGCACGTCTGATCCTATCGAATTGATTCCTTTCTTCATGAACCGCGCGAAATAGGCGCCAACCACAGGGGGGGTTCTTCAACGGGAGCCAGTCGAAGTCCATCGGGAACGGGGCGGAAAAAGACACGACATCTAACACACGCAAACAATTTGGAAGCCTTTCGCCGAGTCGGGAAACTTTGCGGCGTGAGAAACTTTTTCCTCTTACTCCAAAGCCTGTCAAAATAAACCCTCTTAAGGATATTTCATCGAAAGCTGGGAACTTTCCTTTTCCGTCGACGCTTTTGACAACCGGCAACACGCGAAAGGAGTTGAGGCCCATGGCAGCCAATAAAAGTTGTTCGCAGTTTTCCGACGGCTACTTGAACAACTCCGATAGTTAAATCCAGACACGTGGCGTTCGGGGGTAGTTTCGGTTTGTTCTAGCTGTACTACCTTTATTAACTAAAATGTAAACGACTCATGAAGAAATTGAAAATATCTTTAGAAAAAAATTGACAGTAGATAAACGGGATAGTTGCAATGTAGACACTGAAAATTACCATAACAATACAAAAGGGTGAGTTGAAAAATATTGCAACACCTTAGATTGATTGGTAGATCAGATATGGTTATCTTGATGAAACTATTTTTTCCGCTTTAGTTCAGTGTATGTATTTGTTTTTCAGCTTACATTTGTCGGTTAAATTTTAGGATTGGTTTGAGTAAAATGCTTGAAATTTCCCATTGACGACCTCCATCAGAGCCTGTACAGTTGTTTCCGGTACATTTTTCTCAGTTTTTTTTCTCCACATGCTCGTGATTCCCTTTTCATACTTCGCCTCTTGTTTGGTCTTGCGAAGTTCGCGCTTCATTATGGCTCAATGGACCCGTAACGCTGGTAGATCAGCTTTTCGTGGTGGGTTACGAGGTATCAGATCGACCAGTGAACCCTAGTTCGAATTAATTCAAACTAGCAACATATTTTTTTGTTTATTTGTAGTCAGCGGAAAATATCTTAGTCCATATTACATTTTGTGCCTTGTGAAAAGTGACAATACTCGGATTGAGTCACCGAGGATGAGCTTAGAATAAGGAAACATGGTTAGATGTTCTATAGTTCGAATGATTATTACTAGAGCATGGTCAGTATCGGAGTCATAGTCTGTTTCCTTTGCAATTATTCTGGGTTTGACTTAAAACCCGCATTAATCCACCGATGGTGATGGTGAGACTGAACCCTTCTTACATTTCACCATAGTTACGAACTCAAATGTAGCCAATATGGAACTGGATACATATCTTCATCAGAAATTCCAGGAAGATCCAAGAAGATTCGATATGTCATATTTTCAGTTTATAAAATGAACTATTTGACAATCCTGAAGGTATTGTTCATCAATGTGATAAAAATATTGTCATTGATAGTGCTAAGCGACCTGTTTATGTTGGTTATATAAAATAAATATTAGAAATTTCATATTTTCAGTCCATAGAATGAATTATTAGACAATCTTAAACGTCAATTTTGATTGTCGATATAGATTCAAGATGCTTAATAAGTACATTTTCGTTGAAAGTTGTGTAGTAATAGTAAATGGAGGTATTGTAAATTTTCGGATGTACTAGTTACAGCTCAAAACCCGAACACTCGAGCCAATCGATCCTGCTCTAATTCTAAAGAGTCACATAGTGTGGCTATTCCGCTGTATGTGCTATACAAAGCATCAGATGCGACACAATAAAATGCAAGTGGCATCGATTAGTGCGAGTGGCCTTGTTCAGTTTAGAACTGCAACGAGTATATTTTCATCTCACAATTATGTGCTCTCAGGTATTGTTTTGATCATATCTCCATGAAGGATTATCCATGAAATGTGGACCAATTATTTGAGGATTTTATAACTTTGATTTGGCGCTAAAAAAACAAAAATCGGTACACAAATAGCTCAGTATGTAATCGGAGACTAAACTGTTTGATTACTATTATAAAAGGCCGTCAAGTACTGTTTCGTTCATATCTTCGTAACGAAATGTCCGAATGAAAACAAAAAAATAACTAATCAATCGTTCTATGGGAATGTTGTAGCTTTGATTTGCCGTCAACAGAACTGAAATCGGTTCACAAATGGCCGAGAAACCGATGTTACATTATTTGTAACACACACACACACACACACACACACACACACACACACACACACACACACACACACACACACACACACACACACACACACACACACACACACACACACACACACACACACACACACACACACACACACACACAGTGATGACGAGAAAAAACCCTGAGTGATTTCAGACGTTGTGAATCAAAAACAAACCCAACAAGAAGAAAGTTCCTCTCCCATGTGCGCATCAAAACAGAGTGCATACAAACGACCGCTAGAAACTATCACAAAGCTATCAGTAGTACATAAGCGCGTACCAACACGTTACTTTTGCCTGTTGAGGTGGCGGATTCGTCCGTGCCTTGACCTACCCCGCAGTGGGATGTTAGGCAAAGGTAACGTCCTCGGTTCGAATACTACTTTACCCATACCCTTCCGCTCAATTTTCAATACTTCTATTCTATTTCCAATCTACCGTACACTGACGCAACTTTCAACATTTTCTCTTCATATTTTTCATTCTAGCAAACATTACTGTCCACTCGTGGTGACTCATGGTGATGAGCGAACAACTCTTTCTACATCATTATCCCAGTAAATAAGAATATTTTATACAAGTTGGGTGAAGTAAGTAAACTCGCATGCAAGATAGAGGGTACCATGTTGAGCACGACATGAAAAGTAGGCTAGCAGCCGAAGAGAGCATGATACTGTAGAGGTGGCGCCCATTGCAGGGCTGGTAGCAGGTGATTTTTAGTGGCTTGGTCACTATTTGAGTCTAGTCACTTGAAAGTCACTATTTGCATCCAAAAGTCACTATTTGCATCAAAAAGTCACTAAAGTCACTATTTGTCAGAAAATGGTCACTAAAGTCACAATTTTCGCACCGATGGTTGTAAAAAGTTAAAAACAACTACTTGTACCTATTGTCTAATAGATCTAGCAACACAAAAGTAGAGAAATAGAAACCAAAAAAGGTATGATGATCATCGCACGTGTTATTTTGATTGACAACAGAGTTAAGTGGAAAATATTGTGGGCTGTGAATCGTGGTACTATTATCTTGAAATCAGTTCTTTGTTAATATTTTTTTTACGCAAATATGGATTTGGTATAGTTTTCTTGAATTCGTTTCCATGATGCGTCCAGAAGTCTAACTAAAGGTATCAACACAATAGCCCGTTCAGCGTCGCAATGCGTCAGTTGGCAACGCCGCTTAGTCGCTAAAACAGTCTGCCAGCCACGTTTGGCGATTTGACGTTTGGCCAAGGGCCTGACGGGCAGTCATTTTCCTGACGCCAACATCTCTATCATCCAAACTTCAAAAGATTCATTGTTTGTACCCGGCTTTCGTACCCGTAGTAATAAATGTCATACGGGCTTTATTCAAATAAGGCCCGTGATAGGTTGCATACTAGTAAATAAGATAGCGTTTTGTTGCCAGGGTTGCCAGGCCTTTGCGTTTGACTTATCTTTTAGCTGTCAAACGACCTAAGCCAAAAGTCAAATCGTTTGCTCCCTACCAGAAACCGAGTTCAATCTCAGCGAGCATTAGCGGTCGTAAAATATTGGATTGTACAAATATTGATGGGATAGCAGTAAAAAAGAAAAAGAAAAAAAAAGAAAAAAGAAAAAGTTACACAAAAGAATCAAGCCATTCTTGATTTCCACTACCGTTTTTCGAAAATATTTTATTAGATTCAGTTTTTCTAATGCGGACTACTATTTTTGGTATCCAAACAGTCGCAAAAAGTGGGAACGAATTGTAAATCAGATAGAGGACTTATTTTCGTTAAATCGCTTAGTAATTCTGAATCTAGATTTGATTGCTTGTGTATCGACAGTCAACCGACCTGTTTAGAAAAGCGTAATGACTTCAAAGTTCCAGTAAACTGAGTACATTAAAACTTTATATATTTTCTAGGAAATTTCTGAGACAAATATTCTCAGTTAATGATACAGTAGATTTTAAAAATTCATAATTTATGAATTATTTATTCTGAATTATGTTCTGACTTTGCTTGACATTTAATTTTATGGCAAAGTTGCAGAACTAGTTAAATAGAATTTGGTCCGAACTTTTATAAAGTATAATAGCTGTTATAAGCATACTGATACTGGTTCAATGCTATTTTCGAAGGACCACAAGCATATTATTGCACTTGTTCAACACCATTAATGTGGAATCGCATCAATTCAACAATTGTCAAGCAATAAATCGTTAGACTAGCTCTAAGAATATAGTGATGCATTACCATTGAAAAAATTTTACTTAAGGAATGTTTTATGGCATAATAATAGATACAGCATTTGTTCGATCCTTTTCAGTTTCCAACTAAGACAATTCAGCTTTAATTCAACATAGACGTAATGCATATGCCCTATATATGCATGTTATTATAGCCTCGTGTTTACTTGGGCATTCATGCATCAAAGCACACTGATTTGGAAAGGTTAGCGCGAACCACCGTCGGTCGAGTTTGTACAGGGTGTCTCACAATAGGTGTCACTAAAACAAAATGGGATTACAGCAAAACGAATCAACCAAATCATAGTATTTAGTTTTCATTTGAGAGAACATGTATCTAAATAAACCATATTAATTAAATTAGAATTCTTTGATAACTTTGCGCAAATGCTTTGTAAACCCGTGCCAGCTGCGATGGGCAAGCAAGATTTTCGGAAGAATTTGGTCCCAAATATCAACCAATTGTTTCTTGAATCGACCTAAAGTAAGCTTTTTCATAGGACCTATATATTGAAGCATATAACTCCAAACAAAGTAGTCAAGTGGGTTGAGTTCCGGTGAAGATGCAGGCCATTCTTCACTTGTGATGAAATCGGGTAAATTTTCCGCGCACCATGCTTGTGCCTTCTTTGCCTTGTGAGTTGGAGCTTAGTCCTGTTGGAAACAATATGGTGTATTCCCATACAGCGTTGAAGCACGAGGAAGCAGATGGTTCTTCAAAACCTGCTCGATGTAATATTCAGTGTTGATTTTTACGTTAGGTTCTATGAAAAGAAGAAGAAGTTTTCTTTTTCGTGAAACGGCGCCTCATACCATGATTTTCGATACATTCTGATAGCGTTCTACAGCTAGTTTGTCTCTTGGAATATTGGCAAGACTTTTGCCATACACACGATCATTTGGTTGATATGGCTGCCCTGAAGGAGGAATAGCTTTTCATCAAAAGATTTCTGCTTCTTTGGAACCTGGCTTGCTTTTGACGCTTCGTAAACCCGTGAACCCGTTGTTTCTTGTATGGCTTGCATTCCAGATCATGTCTGCGGATCCTGTTCATTGAAGCAGGGGACATTTAAAAATGTATGCTGAATGTACGGCCAGATACAGCCGAATTACGTCTTATTCGCTCCCTCACACATTTGATCTTTTTTTTCGTTCTGGCAGTTCGTCTGGCACCTCCTTTGTGTTGAATATGGACATTTTCAGTTTCCTTGAACCATTTCAAGCTACGAAAAACAAAACGCTCACTCACTCTGAACTGCTTAAGGCTTTTGAATATCTGACACGGTCTAAGCTTTTGCAAATGTAATTTTAAAACTTGCTGCCGTATGGCTACCATGGTAGCTGATAAATATAAACAAACGGAATCGCTTATTTATCTTCAGCGATAAGCTGTCAAAAGAATACACTCAAAACGGGAATAATCAATTCCGCTGTTAAAATTACCCAGCTGAAATAAACCAAGACAGAAAAAATATGACACCAATTGTGAGACACACTGTATCTCTATTGGCAATATAATTTTGTTTTATGGACATTTTATATATGTTTTATGGCTCGTTTATTTATCTGCCTCTCTTTTATTACACACTAGGGAATTCCTTCCAGATCACATTTGCTTCCTTGCCAATCGAGTTGGGATGGTATTTCCCAGCGCAATAGAGCCAGACACCAGACACACCTTATTTGTCTTTCTTGGAACACCCCGGGCAGAACATTAAACTAAACCTATTAGGCACAAGTTTCTCGGTTACGATGACACGATGCTTGCCGAAGTGTCACCCGCTTTGGCATCAAGTTTTTTGGCAGCTTTTGCGGCACGTGTGTAATGCACAATTGTGAACGTTCATTTAAGCTCTCTTACCGAGAAGGCGAGAAGCATGCTGTCGGGTTTGTAAATACCTACTGGGTAACTTTTTGGGTGTCTGCGAAACTAGATGCTTCTGCAAATCACTGTTGGAATGTGTGACTGACGAGCAGCTGCTGTTTCGTGTTTTTTTTTGTTTCATAGTATTTTAGTGACAAAAGGAATCATATAAGTACACTGGTATAGAACATTGTTATTAGATTGAGAAGGAGAGAACTCTTTGGAGTCTTTTAAGTTGCTTAAAAATAGAATTGTGTTGCACCATTTCATTTTGGTAGTGATAGCTATCAGAAACTGTATGAATCGCCTTTCTAGTACAGTTTGCCACCTTGCAAATTTCCAAGGCAAAACCACATCTTCTCGTAAACTAAGTCTATTAGCATACCATCGTGAATCTTTGTTTCGGGGGATCACTAATTGGATCCATAATTTCTCCTCCTTTCGCTTCGTTTGAATGTTGCTTGAAAACAATCAACCTTGGAAAACACAATTTCAGATACTTCAACCATAAATGACCATTTCTGAAGTACAGCCTAATTAGGTTGCCAGCATCAATTTTAAAAACGCGCTGAAATATATCGACTGATTTACAGATCGTAAATTGCTTTCCTTAAATACATTCCAAAATTACAGCAACTTCATTTCAAACCGTCAGTTTCAAAATATATCGCCCCATAATCTCCACTAATTACCTTTCCAGGGGAGGGCATCGAAGAAGCACTCAACGTTACAAATTCGTTCGCTTTCCACATCTATTGAACTGGCCAATAATTCACCACACAATAAAAAAGTTCAATTTGTGCTTCTTGCCCTCAGCAACGTGCTGTTAACACTTTCATTTGTGCTCTGCTTTGCCGATGTATCGATGCTGGCAACTGCACAAATCAGAGTACATGCAGTACAACCGAACAACCCATTTCGTCTGCCGCAAACGATCTGATATTGGAGCCGCACTTGTGGCCACTAGCACCTCACACTTCCATGCTTCGTCCAGCCAATCTCCACTATCACGCCGGGATTCCAAGTGAACCGTTGCACACTGGGGTAGTACAGTCCAAAACGGGAAGAATCGCTGAAATCGCGACATTGAGACTTCATGTCTGCGGCAAACTTTCAGAAATAGTGATAATTAAAGAATATATGCGGCTTGATTGCGTCACATTCGTTTTGTTTACGCGAGACGTATTAGTTGTTGATCTTGAAACGCTGGCAAAGTAGCCCAAAGACATCAAATTTCTGCAGCCCACTTCTTCGTAGATATTTACTTCTTCTTCTTTATTGGCAATTCAAGATAATTCACAGCAAACTTTAGCTTATAGAATCATACAAACATGATTTAGGGTAATGGGATGTAATGTTAGCCTAGCTCCTCCATTCAGCCTGTGTACCAAATGTGTCATTAATTTAGCGATAATCAACAAAATCATGTTGCTATTAGGATGACCGATGTAATCTAAAGCAATTGAGACAATATTCATCAACTTATAGTTGTTCACTTCCGCGTAATTTTCGATTTCAAGAACTTTTGGGGCATCATGATTTCACTGGTTATGCTGAACAGATGATCTATACGATCTTCAAGTGATCCATGCATGCAAGTGATCGATAATGCAAGAAATGCAGTCTGGATGTACAGAAAATAGGTACACGTTACAAACTAACTGATCACAAAGCTAAAATAACAATGATTTTACAAGAAAATCGTAGACCCAATGTTGGGGACATATTTTTTTGTATGTTCCCAACTATCGCCTGTTGCATCATTAACGTAGTAAAAAGGTTGTTATTGGTAAAATTTCAAGTGGAAATGCATGAATTTGGGGTTGTTTATTTTCAAATGGCTCATCTAAACACAAGCCGAAAGAACAAAATCATTGTATAGTGAATTGTGATGTTTTCATTATTAAATGGCTAATAAATCATATATGAACATCACTTATGTGTTTCGAGGCAGTTTAACTTGAGTTTGTGTTGTGAAATGTTGTAAAGGGCGATACGGTCAAAATTTGGTCAATATCAACTTGACGTATTTCTTTCAATTTTGCATTTAAAAAACCCGAACACCCCTCATTTTGAAGGTGTGTGTGTAAAATGTTGCTCCTATTTTGATTTTGGAATTCACTCTTCAGTTGTCAAAATGCCGTCCAAGCAAGAAGCTCCGAGCTACTCGCACGTAAAGTTGGCAAAATCGCTAAAAGTTGCCAAATCAACCGTTACAAATGTAATTAAAGTGTTTGGGGAACGTTTGTCGACAGCCAGGAAGTCTGGATCGGGGGGAAATCGAAAACCGGAAGCCGCTGAGACGACAAAGAGAGTTGCCGGTAGTTTCAAGCGAAACCCTAACCTATCTCTCCGAGATGCCGCAAATAAGCTGGGTGTATCGTCTACAACCGTGCATCGAGCCAAACAACGAGCTGGACTATCGACTTACAAGAAGGTAGTGACTCCAAATCGCGATGATAAACAAAATACGACGGCCAAAGCGCGATTCCGGAGGCTGTACACGACGATGCTGACGAAGTTTGACTGCGTGGTAATGGACGACGAAACCTACGTCAAAGCCGACTACAAGCAGCTTCCGGGACAGGAGTTTTATACGGCAAAAGGAAGGGGAAAGGTAGCAGATATTTTCAAGCACACGAAACTGTCAAAGTTCGCAAAGAAATATCTGGTTTGGTAAGCCATCTGTACCTGTGGCTTGAAAAGCAGCATTTTCATAGCTTCCGGGACTGTCAACCAAGAAATTTACGTGAAAGAGTGTTTGAATAAACGTCTGCTGCCTTTCCTGAAGAAACACGGTTGTTCCGTACTGTTTTGGCCGGATTTGGCATCTTGCCATTACGGTAAAAAGGCCATGGAGTGGTACGCCGCCAACAACGTGCAGGTGGTTCCCAAGGACAAGAACCCTCCCAACACACCAGAGCTCCGCCCAATTGAGAAATACTGGGATATTGTCAAGCGGAACCTAAAGAAGACCAAAAAAACTGCTGTTCAAGGCAAACTGGCTTTCTGCGGCGAAGACGGTGGACAAGGTGGCTGTACAAAATCTGATGGCAGGGGTCAAGCGTAAGGCCCGGCAATTCGGATTTGGAAAAGCGGAAGCCTAACTGAATATTTTTTATGAAATTTAATACTAATTGAACTTGAAAAAGAAATTTAATTTGATTTTTTAACTAAACGATTTCACCGATTTACACGCGTTTTCCCTTGACCAAATTTTGACCGTATCACCCTTTATTAAGTAAATCACATACAGCTAGAAATGCATTAATGGATTTTAACTTTCATAAAAAATCGTGGTGAAACTTGAAATGGAAACAAAGGCTCATTTTTTTATGTTGATTAAAATTAGGGTGGTCCTCATTTTCACGGAAATACAAAATTTAACTTTTTATTTGCAGAAATAGACGTTTATATTCATATATAATTTTTTTGTAGCTTGAAAATTGACCGATTTAGAGCAACTTTTCCCTCGTCAACTTAGGGTGTACCATAAAAAAAAAGATTTTCTGTCCTTACTTTTTTATTTCAATTTCCATCGTAAAATTTTATTTAAACGAGTTGTACAAATTTTAAAGGCGTGTATTTTGATATATTAATTTTGCCGCTAGCTTTAACCAATCAATAGTGATTGAAGTTTTTCTTCTAAAACCATCCCACCCGAATAAAAAAATCTCATTGATTTACAATTGAATGTATTGTAACCATACAATAGAATCTATAGTATGTACAATTAATCCTTTTGTTCACAACTGTAAAATGACAATAGGAGTTATTGTTACCACAATAGAATCTAATGTAAACTGAGACATCGACAATAGAAAAGGGGGGTTGTTATGTATCTTAACTATAGAAAAAATCATTATTTTCCGAACAAATTTGAACCAATAACTATAAATTGTATTGTTTCACAATTGTTGAAAATCCAAGCATATGGAGTGAATTGTAGATCTATTGTAATGACAATATGCTTTTTTCCTTTATCTGATTCATGAACAATAAGTTTCATGGTCGTACATAGATGTTATTGTTATTTTATATTAATGTATTGTAATTGTATGGTTATTTTTATCCGGGCAGATTTAAATGTAATTTTCTCAAGATACAGAGATAAAGTATCTCTAGTTTTCACATATGTTGAACAATATAAATTGTCCTTTTAAATGACATCTTTGATTTTTTTTTGTGTTTGCCCTAATCATAAAAATCAACATTTGAAAAGGGCGTATTTTTTTTAGAAAAACTTCAATAACTATTGACAGTTTGTAGCTAGCAGCTAAGTTTGTGCACCAAAATACGCGCCTTTAAAAGTTCTAAAACTTGTTAAAGCACAACTTTACGGTGGGAATTTAAATAAAAAAAAGTAAAGGCATTTTTTAATTGTACACCCTTAGTTGATGAGGGAAAATTGCTCTATATCAATCAATTTTCAAGCTACATGAAAATTTATATTTGAAAATTCCATGAAATTTTCTGCGCTACAATTTTGTCCAAGAGTGTAAACGTCTATTTCTGCAAAAAAAAAAGGTGGGTATTGTATTTCCGTGATAATAGGGACCACCCGAATTTTAGTTTTTATCACAAAATGGGCCTTAGTAAAACAAACCATGTTGTAGAACATCACATTGTTGTAAAGTTTCAAGTTTATGCGCTGGGAGCATGTTTCCTCGTAAATTCGTAATCTGGACCATAGTGCAATGCCTTAATTCATAAAATTAGACAAAACACCGTACAAAGACTGCATTAAGTAATAAATCTATAGAATGGGACGAGGTTGCATCCATGAATAGACCCAATTTGGTGCTTATAAACCGACATTAAATCCATATCTCTCGAATGTTTATCGCATGTCGAATGACTTTACAAAAAGAGCTGTGCAAATTTTTGGTGAAACATACTACCAAATATCTTATCAAACTTATCTTAGCAAGTTTCTAACTAGTTGAATCTCGCTTACAGCTTGAAAACTTTATGAATTATAATAAAAAAATGTAATCGATGATTGCATAATAGGCTGAGTTAAGGGACACATACCCTACTATGCCCAATTCATTTTTATAGAAAAGTCTAATATTAGTAGCGTCACTAAAATGTTCAGCTCTCGAACGTGGATAACTCATTTCTCATTAAAATTTTGTTAGTTTTTACATCAATCGATTGGAAATTTTTCTACGCATTTTTTGAAGTATTCAAATAACTTTGTTCTTGATAAAAAACTTTCGAAAAGAACAAAATTAAGAGATCATGTCCTATAACTACGTTTTCCATACTAGAACTTCATCTCTAAATACTGCTTTCATATGCTCCAGCTGTCTCCGAGCTGACACGAGCTGTGAGAATCCAGCGTTAAAATGGCAGCTGGTGGGCAGTCTATGACATAACAGTCGATTACCAGGCAGCCATTTACAGAGCCAGTGAAGTGCAAAAATTGGCCTTCAAAGAAGAGAAGGCTTAAGTTCAGCCATGGGCGTTTTTACCATTCAAAACTCGTCCATTTCAGGACGGCCAGTTCAATTTTACTAGATGAAGTGATTTTTCAATTTTGGATTGTAGTAGATGTGATAGTTCAATGGTGATTTTCTTTTATTAATCATTTATTTGTACAGGCTCAATCGAATCGTAAACTTGAGAGCCAAATTTTCATATTTTTAAACATCATTTATCGTCAATCTAAAGTTAGGGAGATAGAACCGATTACTCGCGGTTGTCTCGAGGTTAATAGGAATTACAAATTACGGATGGGAAAGAGGGTGTGAATTCAAAGTATGGTTTACATAACACATTAAATTGAAATTCTAAATTATTGAAACACTTTTACCTATACAATTTATGGTTTTCTTTTGACTTTAACATTTTTTGAAAAAGGTAGTTGGAATTGAATGGAAAATACTAATTTTTCTTCTAATTTCTAGTAACATAAATGAGTCTTATGTACTCCAAATCACGCACAGCCAAAATATCTCGAATTGACACACTGTGTTATCTACCTTGAGCCTGAAGGGAGTAATATTACTCATATCTTACTCCACGATGCTCAGCACAAGACCAAATAACGTGATCTGCGTCCTTGTCCACACTCACAGAGATTGCTGTCCCTCTGCCCAACCCGGTATAAATGGGCGTTCAAAGAATAATGATTGGACATGAGGTGAGACATGACACGAATGAAGTCTCGACCCACATCCATCCCCCTAAACCAAGATTTCTTCGACACCTTTGGGATGACAGAATGTTGCCATCGCCTCAAATCTCCTTTACTCCATTTATACTGCCAGCTGACGAGTGACTGTTGACGAAAAATAGGAAAAAATTCGTTGAAGGCGATTTGTCGATCGTAAATATCGCCTTCCATAGCGCCAAACAGTGAAATAATACCTGGCGAACATGAACATACATGTCTGGAAGCGGAAGTCACGTCCACTGGTTTCGGAGCTGCAGGCAATGGCGCAGCGGCAGAAGCTGAATAAAATGGACGTGGCGGTGGTGATGGACGACGACACCTATCTCACCCTGGATGGCAACGACTTCGTATTTTACTGCTATTTTACTTCGCTCCGGACTAACCGTGAACGGGGAAATTTATAGTACAAAGTACGCGTCGTTCATCAAGAAATACCATAAGGGCAAAGACGCGGTGTTCTGGCCGGATCTGGCTTCGGCCCTCTACTCAAGGCGAACTTTGGAGGAGATGGAGCGGAAGGCTTTGAAGCTAGATAAAAAATATGTTCAGCAAAGTTTTCTATAACAACAATTTCTACAACTTTGCACAACATATCATCTCACGATATTGGCCCATAAAAAAGTTAGAGTATACGCCACTCTTGCGTTTAATGCAAGAAAAAAATAATTTCATACAAATTGTAGTACAATAAGTTTGCAACAAGTTCTCAGAAGTAACCTAAGCTCTAATACCACAAATTTCCATTGAAAACCTCATGTCCGCCTAAAGTAGCTTACTGGACCACAGTGCACTGTCCAATAAAAAGACCTCACTATTAGGAACAACCTAGCTGGAAAAAATATCTTTCCGTCTAAATTCACATTTTGGACCATTGTGCAGGGTCTCAGCATGAGCGCACGGTTTACCATGCCGGAGGTACTGGATTCGATTCCCGGTCCCGGTTGACGAAATCTTTCGGGTTATCAATATTCTCGACTTTTCTGAGTAAAGAGTAGCATTGTGCTTTAAATTCAATGTACAAATTCATGCATTGGTGTTAACATAGAAAGCTCTCAGTTAATAACTTGGAAGTGCTTTTGAATTACTAAGTTGAAAGCTGGCGAAAACCCGTTGAAGAGGGTGCCAAAGCCAGTTGAATGAAGAAGAACCAGACATACAATGCGGACTAAATAAACAAAGATGTAAGGACATTAAGGTGCAATCAATTCCAAAGTCCCAGGTTGTGATGTTTGCTTATAAAAAAATGTCTAGCACCATTGCAAAAAGCTTTTTGATCGACTTTCCCCTTTTTGCTCTTAATGCATTGTTTTCTCTTCATCTAACTCCGGTTTTTTTTAGCAACTGTTGATAATCCTTTCTAAAGTCTGTTGAACACCATTGCATCAAGTAAAAGTTTTGCCCATCATCAGCTCCCGCATCTTGCATGGAGACGACATAGAGTGGTGCACAAGTGAAAAGCTTACATTCCCATCCAGTCGGTTGCAAATATCCACCGTTCTGCCAGCATGAAACCTCTCCCAATTTAACAACTGAAAGTATGTTAATCCACCCAGGAAGGAAGACACAGATCAATCTCCGATGCCGAATGCAGCCCTGCTCTTAAAAGTAATTCCGATGATCCACTGGCATTTTCGATCCGGGAATGGAAGCATTTCTCGGACTGTCCACTGGACACGACGTGGTGTAAAATCAAACCGGCAAAATCCCGGTCGAAGCGCAAAACATAAAGCTGTACCACTGAACATCATTCGTGCAACATAAAATAGAAGGAAAAAGTGGAACACGATAGACGGATGGACAGTAACGGCCTCCCCCCCCCATCGACGAACGGGATCGGTGACCTGCTTTCGCGCTTTTTTCAGCTACTGGACGCAGTGAGTTATATCGGTTGGCAAGAAAAGTCCGGACGAAAGATTCCCACACGGAAAGTGCGCATGCCTTTCGGTTCGGATTTACGAAACTTTGTTTAAGAAAGATAATAAAATGAACTGCAGATAAAAGCAAAGAGGGGATTTATTTGTACGAGTGGCCTGGAAACGACACGAACTGCAACACTCAGCGGCAGGAAGCGCGGGAAGCGAATATAAAATCGGCGAAAGAGGATTCGACACAGGGCTCGATTGGAGTATGAACAGAAAAACCCTGCCATGCCAGCAGAAACACTGATCGAGAGATATTACTGAGAGCAATATCCCGACCCTCGGTTCAACAATTGTGCCATTGTGCCGCGATAAAGGATAAACGGGAGTGCAGTGGTTGGAGCTTCGATTTCACATTCAATTTGATGGTTTTTACTCGGGATTACGTTCCAAATTAACTGATTAACCGCCGTTGCTTACGATGTTGAAACTTCACTGTTGGGTGTTTGTTCTGAAGAGTGAACTAATGCTTGCGGTTCGCTTCGGTTCTATGTTCAATTGGTAATTGAGAGTCACTCGTCTACACAGATAGAACTATATCGACTTTGTGGTCCGCAGCAGCTGTAAATGGACTTTGGACTTTTGTTCCTGTTCATGGCGAATGGCAGCACTAAAGGATGGTTGGTGTTTGTAGAATGAAGTGATGCTGTTGCAATTGCTCGGTGAGAAAATCGCCTGGTTAGCAAGGTGACGCAGGTGATCGCTCACTCGATCGCTCACGGTCACGAATGTATGATTAGATTGGCAAATAGCTAAACATAGCACCAATCAATTAACCTACCCGTAGAAGGATCGAAGAGGCAACCCTCTTGGTGGAGTACACTTCAAGCTCATTATTTCACCCGTCAGGTTGGGATTGTGCTGAAAGTGGATTGTATCTCTTCCGTTCGCTTTCGATAAGATTTTGATTGATTTCTTCTCAATTCCATCAATCACTGCTGACCGTAAGCAAGTTACGGGTCGCCGGGTGTTTGGAGGTAGAACGACGACATTCCCTTATTTTTTCTGCGCACTTGCAGCAGCCGAGGTCCGACCACCGTCACTCGATAACACGTTTTCGTGGTTAACCTTGCCATTTTCACAGAGTGCGCGCGCTTTTGCATCCTTCTCTCATCTTGCTATGATGGAGCTGCTACTTTCTGCATTTTGGATGGCATAGCGTACCTTGCACGTTAGGGTGATTCAAAAGGTGGAGTGCTTGTCAATCTTAAGATGAGTAATTAAAAATGTTTAGTAAATCACCAGTTCCTTTACATATACGGCCATTTCACACAAAAAAAGATATTGTGAGTCTCAAAACTTGGTCAAAATTTGTATCGTCATATCTTATAAAACAAATATATGACTGACGTTTTTTTTTTATTCCACCATTAGGATGACCATTTCCGTGTTTTTTCAAAAAATCATAACTTCTGAGCTACTTGACCGATTTTTACGGTTGACCCTTGAAATAACAGATATTTTTATGTGGTTTTTTTTTTAAATTATAAAACACTCAGAAAATATCATGTTATATGTAATTTCACACTGATAGGCAAAATAAAGTGCCCACCCACCTCTTCGTTTTTTAAATTTCTCTCATTTACTTGGTTCAAATTAAAGTAAACACAGTGTAGTTTTTTTCTTACTTTATTTTTTATATTCTTTTAAGTTTCACTTATGGAATACTGAAAAATAGGAGTTTTATAAAAAAAATCAATTTGTGTTGAGAAAAACAGTGACAAAATAAAGTGACCCACTTCAAGATCGACATGTTTTCGATAAGTTTCATTGGGAGACCCCTCGATTGTTTATGTTTTGATATTTTGACATGTTTTGAAGCAAACGGCTCAACCTGGTGCATTTGTATACGTGATCGCCTTTGATTCAATTGAAAAAAAATGAGAACGCAGTGCTTTCAACAATTACCTTGTGTATCGAAAATTGGTCGTTCGTGATGTGCAAAACGGTGAATCGCACCGGGCTGCATCGCTAAGAAGTACAGTATCAAGGTAAGGCGGCGGTTGGCAAAAATTCTTCTGAAGCTTAAAACGTTCCCGGATCAGTGGTGGATCGCCCTGTCAGAGGCGGGAAACGGAAAACGGATGCGAGAACGGACACCAAGATCATGCGCGAAGTCATGAAGAACCCGAAGCTGCAAT
>JASCZW010015628.1:0-20133 GCA_034211315.2 Aedes japonicus
AAATTTAATAAAGGGCGATACGGTCAAAATTTGGTCAATATCAACTTGACGTATTTCTTTCAATTTTGCATTTAAAAACCTGAACACCCCTCATTTTGAAGGTGTGTGTGTAGAATGTTGATCCTATTTTGATTTGGGAATTCACTCTTCAGTTGTCAAAATGCCGCCCAAGCAAGAAGAGCAGCGTATCAAAATTTTGTTTCGCGCATCGCGAAGATCCGAGCTATCGCACGCAAAGTTGGCAAAATCGCTAAAAGTTGCCAAATCAACCGTTACAAATGTAATTAAAGTGTTTGGGGAACGTTTGTCGACAGCCAGGAAGTCTGGATCGGGGGAAATCGAAAACCGGAAGCCGCTGAGACGACAAAGAGAGTTGCCGGTAGTTTCAAGCGAAACCCTAACCTATCTCTCCGGAGATGCCGCAAATAAGCTGGGTGTATCGTCTACAACCGTGCATCGAGCCAAAAAAACGAGCCGGACTATCGACTTACAAGAAGGTAGTGACTCCAAATCGCGATGATAAACAAAATACGACGGCAAAGCGCGATCCCGGAGGCTGTACACGACGATGCTGACGAAGTTTGACTGCGTGGTAATGGACGACGAAACCACTACGTCAAAGCCGACTACAAGCAGCTTCCGGGACAGGAGTTTTATACGGCAAACGGAAGGGGAAAGGTAGGCAGATATTTTCAAGCACACGAAACTGTCAAAGTTCGCAAAGAAATATCTGGTTTGGCAAGCCATCTGTACCTGTGGCTTGAAAAGCAGCATTTTCTAGCTTCCGGGACTGTCAACCAAGAAATTTACGTGAAAGAGTGTTTGAATAAACGTCTGCTGCCTTTCCCTGAAGATACACGGTTGTTCCGTACTGTTTTGGCCGGATTTGGCATCTTGCCATTACGGTAAAAAAGGCCATGGAGTGGTACGCCGCCAACAACGTGCAGGTGGTTCCCAAGGACAAGACCGCTCCCAACACGCCAGAGCTCCGCCCAATTGAGAAATACTGGGCTATTGTCAAGCCGGAACCTAAAGAAGACCAAAAAACTGCTAAGGACGAGCAGCAGTTCAAGGCAAACTGGCTTTCTGCGGCGAAGAAGGTGGACAAGGTGGCTGTACAAAATCTGATGGCAGGGGTCAAGCGTAAGGCCCGGCAATTCGGATTTGGAAAAGCGGAAGCCTAACTGAATATTTTTCCTGAATTTTATACTAATTGAACTTGAAAAAGAAATTTAATTTGATTTTTTAAATAAACGATTTCACCGATTTACACGCGTTTTCCCTTGACCAAATTTTGACCGTATCACCCTTTACAATATGATTCGAAGTAATCACTTGCGATACAATATCACATCAAAAATTGAAAAATAGATCATGCAGATTTAATTTAATTGATTGGGATTGATTGAAATATAAATGATTGACTCATTTGTGAGGGCATATCAATGTTAAAGTTTTCAACAGCCCACAGTGTAACATTTGCCGGCATTGAAGACGGACTCCGCAGAATATCTCAATTTTCCTGCGATGATAACTTCAGTCACAGAAGTGGCTGACGAATAATTGTATCCTTACTTTACAACTTTTAATAGTTTCAAATTTATTTTTTATTGTATTTTTTTTTATCACAAATTAATATAAAAACGTTAACGTTTGAATCACATAATCAATTAGATATGCAGTAGAATAGCAGTTCCACACTCTAGAAATGCTTAAAAGGTTTATAAATTATTGATTCGATTATGAAATTACTCTAAATCTATGAATATTGTTCTTGTAACTGAAATTTGCGTCACGACATTTAAAATTAGGTATTCAGCATTTCCAGCTGCATGTAAATTTGAAAAAGGACCTAAATTTATGTCTTATTGAACGCTTCGTTTGGGCGCATCTTAAAAGATCTATTTTTACAAGAAATTTTCTAGGAGGTGTATAAATTCCCAGTTCTTTACTATTGATCAAGAATCCATAACGACCGATTCAAATGTGCAGTGATCCCATCTGTCAAAACTGATAGAATCAGTTTATCTAGATCAAATAAATGTGTCCAGAATTGCTCAGACATGAATCTTCTTATCGTGTTCCCAAGCGTGTTCGTGGCTTTAATAAACGTTCTCAGCGAACACGAAGATAGATGTCAGTAATATGATTTAAACAGAAATATTAAGAAATTTTCTATTGTCATTCATGTCGGTTTGTCGGTGATAAGAATACAGAAGAAGTCAAATTTTACGGTGCGCTATATTTCGCTTAATTCGTTATATACTCATCACAATGCTTGAACATCATTTATTGCCAGCAGAATATCATTAAACAAGAGTTATTGAATTTTCTTTTTGAAAACTGATTAACTAACATGACCACCTTTCAACCACCCGCGCCAACATTTGTAACACGAGCATTCGCACGTTGTACTTTGTATAACACATTCCTTCCCGGAATATCCCTGATACGGATCCCATAGAATGTTATTGTCTTCATTGAAGTTATTCATTGGCGAATACTTCACAAAGTTTCCGCTACGCAGCGCTGGTGTGCAATTAAGTTTTCTAATCAAGCTGTAACTTGGCATTTTGACGTCAAAAAGATTTCTGTCTTCGATAAAAATGTTCACAAGGTCAGGATATATTCAATTGTAACTATCAGTTCTGAATCTGTCCACCACTTGGCGCTGGTATACTTGTATACTTTTGGAAAATGCTGGATGCGTCTCAAATATAAGGTGTCAGTCTTCAGCAAAGCTGTTTAGTAAGTAACCCTTTGATTTGTGACCAGTAGTTGAGGATATTTTAACTACTTGGCGCTAGTATATTACGAAACTACCAAAATATGTTAAACCTATGCACAGGAAATTTATTCTATTCTACATCAACGTTCTTCTCAATATTCCTCTCTTTCTTTATACTCTAAATTTTCCTCTATTTTCATATATCTGTTCTATCTATCACAGAAGAAGAAAAGAGACAGAAAAAAAATGTTCTACTGAATATTTGGCTTTTTGAGTGAAGAAGATTTATGTCTTCGGCAAAATTGTGCAGTACGCTAGAACCAGATCAAAGCAATAGGTAGTATAAGAGCACGATCGGTTACAATTTTTTTTACCAGTCAAGGGGGTCTCCTCCCCCTATCCTATCCTGTATTGGGTAGCTTGGTTAAAGTTTATGTGCCCGATCGGATAGTTCAGTTCAAATGCCCTCCGCCCGTTTTCAAACTTGTACATTTAAATTTCAAAGCCTGCCGTTACCCTATACGAAACTATCAATACTTTCTCTTTATTTCTATTTGTTCTAGCAACAAATTACTGTTCACTTCTAGCGCCTCTCATGAAGATGGGAACATTGTACGTCAAGGCGTTTCCAACAAACTAATGGCGTTGAACTACTGAACAACTTTGTCGAAGACAAGAAGCTTCCATATGGACAGGATGATAAAGAACACAATGTTCAGGAAACTTACTTGTGCAGCGCTGCAGCGTGCAGCGCTGCCTATCGGAAAAGATCTGAACTAATTATCATCAATGAAAAGGCCATGACCCAATGAACAACTGTATCGGAACGTTTTATATGGCCAGGGTCCAAAGGTATAGCATATTCGGGAGACTTACTTATACACTAGCACCACGTGTTGAGACAATGCTGAACTTCTGTTAATTAATTAAAAGACCTTGATCTGCTGAACAACTTTGTCGAAGACTGAAACCTTCCATTTTGTGAGGATTTAGAGAAAAAGCATTTTTTAATAAATTAACTTGCATACTAACTTAACGCACCCCCATGTTACGTTTTTTGTATGTACCTTCAAATTTTTTTGTATGGGTCGTCACGTTTCCCAACCCCCTTAGAATCATTAACTTTAGTCGCCATTGAAAAAACCTTGATCTAGTGGGCTTTTATCAAAAACAGAAGCCGTCTGAATGGTCAGGGTTACGAGATATGTGGGTGAACTTTTGGCATTTGAACCAAAAGCCTGTCAATATTTGCCAAGGTTATAGCGCCTTGTCTCGCTTAGGTGGACTAAAACTTACCACGATGGATAAATGCAAAGCTGAAAATATCACAAAAAATATTGTGAAGGGATGTTATAATATTAAATGAGAATAACATGTGTACTGTCTGCATGACTGTGGTCGATTGTGGTCCTGCTGCAATTTTAAATGGACTTGCATTATCATTGCCATGAAGGAAAAAAAAAATTCATATAATACTCGGATGGATCGTCCAAAATTATATACCGTATAAAGAATACTTACATTTTTCGTGGTAGAGTAAGATTTCAGCATGCTAGCTTACCGGGGTCGCACTACCTAAATTGCGTTGGTGGGACTGCCTCCTAAGGTAAAGCTGACGAGATACAGCGATTCTTACTCAGCCGCTGGTGGACAGACGCTCAGACGCACCTCCTCAATCTAGCTGAAGTCAGAAGAACAACAGTACCCAGGCTGCACTACCAGTTAAGTACGCAACCCTTAGCTGGCGGTCTTTGTCATCTCTTGACCCGTGGAAGCATGAGGTAGGAACTTGTGAGGACCAGAGCTATGTTGCGGGGACGCACGCTCCATCACAGTTGTCGACTCACCATTTTGCAGCCCGGAATCAAAACAAACGCTGTTTTGTCCAAAAAGAGTTTTTGAGGAGTACACGTGGGATTCACATTGATTGGTGTTTTTGCATCAAAATGGTTAGTAAAAATCTACATATATTGTACAAACAAATGGACTGATTTTAACGATATTCATTCGATTACATTGCCACCTGGTGGTGAATTCACCAACTCTGTAGCAACCATGTTGTGTACAAAAAAACGGTGTTATCAGTTGATTTGCAGCAGCCATGGTGAAAATCACAGCCAACTACACTCGATGGTTTGTTCGTACTCATAGTTCAATCTCGCGAGGAACTTCGTGTCCGCTGCATATAGCCGATCCAGCACTTACAACATCCTTCTTCCTTCTATATGTGCATTAATTATTTGTTCTATATGACGACTTCACCTTTAGGGATGTCGGTTAATTGTTCCATTAATTCGAATAACCGTTTATCCAGAGCAGAAATTCAGTAATTTTGCAAAACAAAATCATGTATACTTGAAAAACATAATTCCGGAGAAATTTGTGAAATGGGCGAATCTGCTTTTGTGAACAAACATTTGAATCGACGTTTTTAGCGAACAAAAGCGCAATTTGAAAAACTAAGACCACAGTTGTTTATCAAAAGCTTTCTTATGCATGAATGTGTTATCAATTTTAGAAATTGTCCTTTTATTCGAGAGAAATATTTGAATTTGAGATAAATATTGGAACAGAGAAAACAAATTCCGGGCGGAGGGTGATTTCTACGTATATTAAAAGAAAAATGATCTTTTTACCAAGTTAACTAACAACAAATGTTCTAACTACTTACTTACTTACTTACTTACTTACTTACTTATGCTGGTTCAACGTCCTACTAGGACAGCACTTGCGTCACAATATTTCTCCAGAAACCTCGGTTGAGTGCTGCTTGTCTCCAGTTCCTCGAATGTCTCACGCTTCCAAGGTCTCCACATGGTTTACCCACCTAGCTCGCTACGCTCTTGTACCAGTCGGATTTCAGACAAATTTTTACGGGGTTGTTATCCGACATTCGTACAACATGTCCCGCCCATTGTACCGTTCCAGCTTTAGCGACTTTCGGAATACTGTGTTCGTCATAGAGTTGCGCCAGATCGTGGTTCATTCTTCTCCTTCGTACGCCGTTTTCACATACACCGCCAAAGATGATCCTAAGCACACTTCGTTCGAAAACTTCAAGTGCTTGAAAGTCCTCTTCGAGTATTATCCAGGTCTCATGCCCGTAGAAAACTACAAGTCTTATCAGCATTGTGTACATGGTACACTTTGTACGGAGGTGAAGTTTACCAGACCCCATGGTCTTGTTTAGTTAATAGTAGGCCCGACTTCCGGTAATATTTCTGCTGCAATTGTTATCCGACGTACCCAATGATCCGAGGTACACAAACTCATCCACCGCATCGAACTCATCTCTGTCGATAGTCACAGTTCAGCCTCGCTTCCTCCAGCCAACAGATACGTAGTCTTCGTCGCATTCACCTTCAATCCAACCATTTCCGCTTCACGTTTCAGCATGGTGTACTGATCAGCTACCGCCTGGGACGTTCTGCCGATAATGTTCACGTCGTCAACGAAGCAGATGAACTGGCCGGATTTATTGAAAATCGTACCCCGCATATTTAAGTTCGCATGTTTCATAACACCTTCTAGCGCAATATTGAACAGGGAGGCAGGAAAGACCATCGTCTTGTCAAAGTGCTTTGCTATACCTTTACGTAACACTGTACACCATCCACCGAAGCCTTGATATTTTTAACTCTCTAGTGACTATTCAATGTTGAATAAATTTTAACGTTTTAACATTTTATTTAATCAGAAGGGAGAGTTTCCACTTACTACAATAACGGCCTCAACACGCTTTCGGAACGTACGGTAGGTCCTAATAATTTAGCCTGGATTTTCTTCTCTCCTGGTTCGGGTGGATGTTTGTTTGAGGCTTGTTGTGTTCGGGTAACATTTAGAACAGGCCTTGGCCTTCCTGACGCACCATACTAAGTAATCCAGCGGATTGAGAATGAGGCAGGATGGTGGCTACATATCCTTCACCAAGAACGGTAAATGTTCTAGCAACCACTTCTGAGTGTGGTTCGAGTTGTGGTACGGAGCCCATTCTGGTTGAAATAGAACATTTGGCATCGATCCGTACTGATCCTTTATTCACGAAAACTACACTTACTTTAAATCCCGATGTAGACCCCCGTGATTAGTTTGCAGCCTTCTGGAGTGAACAACGGGTTGCAATCAGAAGCAGGATCTTTGGTCAGATACACGTTTTTATGCCCGTCGGCCAAGTCATTTACCGGAAGAGAACTAATAGCGATCCGTTCTGGGATTTGATTCGGGATTGACGGTAAACATGCTCTGGTAGGTGAACTGGATTACCGGTTTTTTTTGCTTGCGTAAGTTCAAGATTTTCTTACACCACTCGACTCGTAGCTGCCGGATGCGGTTAGTAATCATGTGATTTTGTTTTCCATGCCCTAGACTTCGTCCTGCCATCTTTCTTTACGATCTTCCGTGCAGTTAAGTCGCTGATCCCGTGTTTCCTCGCTATGTTGAACGCACTGTATTCGCCTGAATCTCCGAGCGATAACCCTCGGAATCCGAGCTGTTTCCTTTCTTTTCTCGGTCTAAAACCCATTTTGAAACCAACCAAGACACTCCCTAGGCAATTTAAATGTTTTTTTGTTTCATAATTTGCGCGTGGGACCAATCAAAAATATACTGCCACTGTGTCGTGGTGCAACTATCAAACTATGGAAATCAACCTCATTTACTCACAGCCTACCATGGCATGAATTAAAACTTACGTACATACACAGAAGCCCAACATTATCACGCATATGGAAAGAGGCGAGATCCTGTTCATTTGACACGTCTCCTGCCTGATTGGAATGGCTTTTTTGCAAGTCTTTGATAGGTAATCGCTTGTTCCAATCGATCGATCCAAATTTATAATAATAACATTCATTACACATTGCAACGTAGACTTTGGCTGTTCTTTGTTCACGAAGAATATCTTAGAAAAAATAATATTCGTATTTAGGTTAAGAGCTGAAAATTTAATATTTCAAAATAGCTATATAACGTTTGCATTAAAAAAATTGAAAAAAAATTGCCGATTTTTATGGGTTTACCTTCACCCACACTGACAAAACTACCAAAGCAGCATCAATCATAGTAGCCCATGAGTCACAGACAAAATTTGACAGCTCTATCAGTCGAATTCTAACCGTGTTGGCAAAAACAGTGAAGCAACTCCGTTCAGAAGTGTGTGCGTTCAAAGAACGGCACCCTGCCGCGTCGAAAACGGACATCTTGCGGCGCCGAATACGCCCGTTCCGGCATCTAAAACATTTTGGCACTATAAGACAACAACCAAAGCATCAAAAGAAAGCCCGGTTCCGGACGGCCGACGACCCTGAGCAACAACAAGCTCCAAAGGATGGTAGACCGAGAGAAAAGTGGCTACATCGCTGCGTGTACTTGGCCGGGAGATCGGTTCAACCGGTCAAACAGTGAAAAAGTACCTGGAGAACATGAACATACATGTCAGGAAGTGGAAATCGCGTCCACTGGTTTCGGAGCTACAGGCATTGATGCAGCGGCTGATTAAGATGGTCAACTCGATTTTCCCGGCGAGTTGTGACGTTGCGGTGGTGATGGACGACGAGACCTATCTCACCCTGGATGGCAACGACTGGCAGGGCACTTCGTATTTTACTCCCCCCACGAAGGATTTTTCGCACACCAAGTTCCCCAAGAAGGTGCTTCTGTGGCTGACAATCAGCGAGAAGGGGATGTCAAAGCCGTTCTTCTTTCGCTCCAGACTGGCCGTGAACGGGGAAATTTATAATAAAAAATGCCTGCCGGAAGTTGCGTCGTTCATCAAGAAATACCATAAGGGCAAAGACGCGGTGTTCTGGCCGAATCTGGCGTTGGCCAACTACTCGAAGCGATCGTTGCAAGAGATGGAGCGGCTGAAAACCGATGTGGTACCCAAGTCGGCGAATCCACCCACCCAACGTCCCCCAGCTGTATCCCATCGAGAATTTCTGGGCCAACCTGAAGCGTAAGATCTATTCCAACAATTTTGTCGCGAAAACTGAGGAGGAATTGATAAATAAAACGAAGAAAGAACACAAAAACATGCCTACACGCATGTTTTCATCCACCATGGCGAATGTTCCGGTTAACTGGCGAAGAATTTTTTTGCAAGTATGCTCAAATAATTATCATCTTCCATGGGAAATTTATCAAAAACAGTGTTCTGACTTAGCTTCTTTTTTATTACCATCCGAAAAATGTCCTTTTTTTATTGCAAACATTTTTTGGCAAAACTGTGATTTTTTCAATCGCTATATTTATCTATAAAAATGAATTTCTGTCTGTCTGAACCTTTGAGATTCGGAGACTACAGAACTGATTGGCGTGAAATTTTGCATGGAGGGGTTGTTGGGGGAAGGTTCTTCTGATAGTAAAAGACCCCTTCCGCTTCTAAAAATGGGGGCTCCCATGCAAATGAAGTACAAATTTCTTCCATATATGAGAACTATCCCTACTGCGATGAAAATTTGTATGCATGGGATTATAGGTCCAGGAAAGCATCTTTTGATAGTTCGAGACCCCTCCCGTTTCTAGAAAAGGGGGTACCCATGCAAATGAAATACAAAATTCTGTATTACTCGATAGCTAATCAAGCAAACGGAACCAAATTTGGCATGGGCGAGTTTTTGAAGGCAAGAAATGTTTTTATGGTGGCTTGAGACCCCTCCTCTCTCTAGAGGGGGGGGGGGGCTCCCATACAAAGGAAACACAAATTTCATCCAAACATAAGAATTATGCCTACTAGTATGAACATTTATGCAGGGATTATTGGGGCCAGGGAAGGTTCTTATGGTCCCTCCTCTGGAAGGGGGCTTCCACACCAATGAAACACAAATTTCTGCATAATTCGAGAACTTATCAACCAAATGGATTCAAAATTTGTATGTGGGGGTTTTTGGAACCAAGAATTGATTCTTTGGTGGTTTGAGACTCCTCTCTTCTCTGGAAGGTTTGAGCTCTCATACAAACGAGACAAAAATGTCAACCAAACATGAGAATTATCCTTACTGCTATACAATTTTTTATGTTTTAGGCAGGTTTTTTTTTAATGTGGTTTGAGACCCCTTCCTTTTGGAGGGCGGTTGAAATTTGAACCGAAGATAAAAATTATCCATGCAACTTAAACAAAAAATGTGTATTTCTCGGGAAAGCAGCATGTTCTGATAGAAGTTTAACCCCTTCTTAGCCAAAAATGGGGGATGCTTCAATTACTGTTAGTGTAAAATTATGCACAAGAAGTTAACTTAAGGTTATGCAATAGAAAATTACCTTCAAACTGACATGATACGGCTTAGTTTGAAGATAAATGTTTTGTCTATGAATTTTGTTCTACACAACAAGAAAAACCGGTAGAAATTACCGATCTAAGGGTTAAATTAAAAACACAACCCTCCGTTTTTTTTTTGCAGATATTACACACCAAAAACCATAAACGCGCCAGTTCTATTAAATTTTTAATCATTTAATTGCATGCGTAGAAAGGCTCGCACCGGGCTTAGCTAGTATATAATAAATACACCAAATTTTAAATGTCATGCAAATCATCTGTAGATCGTTGATCAATCCTTGTTTCAATTGCATCAGTTTTCAGAAAATTTATGATAAATTCTCAAATATATTTGTTTTAATTTTGTTTTTGTTGTTGTAAACTCGCATAATTTTTGAGGCACATTAATTTTCGGCTCATATCGTGCAAATTTTCACCGTTACGTTAGATGCACATATGATTTGGAGTATAGTGCGCTGTTAAAAACTTGTTTTGGATTGTATTAGATATTTTGCTATCAAACAAAATTTCCCGCAATGCTAGAACTTTTTCCTTAGATATTATTTACTGCTAAATGAATCAGAAGAGCAGAGAATCCCACAAAGCAGAACAACAAGAACCAACCACGATATCACAGTGAAGTTTGAAAGTTGTGTCCATATGCTGGTTTTGGTGGCAGCCAATAGGTTTTATGCAGGTTCTGAAGTAGTCATAACATCTTTCACTAGAAACTCATAAAAATCTTCAAGGTCTTGTAAAGGTGTAATTAACTTGTTTTCATTATCGACTATAGAGTTGGCCACTTTGTACAAATTTCGGCTTTAAAGAAGAGGAGGTATTGATAGACAAAACAGTTTTGAATAATGTCTTATCAACAAAGCCGGGAAGATTTTTATACGGTTTTATTTGAATTTGACCTTAATGCAGATTTATTTTGAATTCGGCAGATAGATAGTTAATCGGTGGGTACCTTATAGCAAGATGCTCAGAAGTGGACCTGAAAATTTGGTGAGTTACAAAATGAAACCTTTAGTGTTTTATTCCAAGAAAATATTGGAATTTCAATAAATAAAAATGTTATTCCAAATACAAAAAGTCAAGATAAATGACTTTTTGTAATTTTTTTTTTTTTATTAGAAATGTTCGATAGAAACATATATACTGCATTTATTTGCAAGAATTGTATGCTATTGTCAGGACAGAAATGTTATTGGTCTTAAGTAATGAACTATGATAAACTCGAGGAACCCAAGAAGTTTATACAGCATTCCTGAGATTCGAGAATCCCTGCAAACCAAATTATTGGTTTGGGAATTCAACCCTGAAATTGGAAACGCTTGGAATATTTGGTAATTTGAATGCTAAGATGCTTTTTATAATAAGTTTTGAACGTTAATATGGAAAATTTACTATGGAACAATCACTTTTAGATTCTTAGAATCTCACAATCTAATACGTTAAAACAAGAAAACGCTTAAATGCTCTTCAAAATTATATATCAATGCTCAAATTACGATTCTAGAGTAAATCTAACCTTTAATTTAATCTCTAAAAATGTAACGGTGGAAAAAAGTAATCCTCGTGACTGTCGATTCTCCTATTCTTACCAAACTGTTGTTTATTCATCCTGAAAATATCTTCCAAATCCTTTTGAAAATTGAAACCTGTTTAATATCAGGTATCACGATATCCACACCGAAGTCGAAGAATACATCTCACGTATGTATTAACTTCGCTTACAAAATCCTTCCAAAGATTCATCATTCACCAAACTTCTCTTCTAATCCCCCTTATTTAAGCCTCATGACTTATCCTCGCCATGTTCAACCGAACCTTTCACCTCTACAAACGTCCTCATCCTTCGGCAGACACCATCGAGAGAAGTGAAAATCGAAAAGTTAACACATTGCGACAACTGCCTGCAAGAAAGAAAAAAAAACAAAAGAAAAAAAAATCGAAATCAACTTTGTCGCCCAGTTCAGTCTCGAGTTCTCACACTCATTCAACCATCCACCCCGAAAGCCCCAATGCCACCTTCGTTGGCGTAGGTTAGGAATCGACAGTTTTCCGCATCAACGATCACATGTTTTGGCTGGCTGACTGGATGGAACCAGCAGTCGTCCTCGCCGCCGCCAGTAATAGAACAACAACAACAACAACAACAAATCGCCGTCAAACCATCAGACACTCAACCGAGGCAGACAATGTTGGGGTGAGAATGTCGATAGATTGGGTAGGTGGCTGCCAAGGGGGGGAAGACGGGGTGATCCTTCGACAGGAGGACGCAACGTAAACTCACTGCCGCGAAGAATGGGGCAGACGGATTGGGCGATGAATTTTTAAACAGTTTAGGAAGGAAGCTTTGTTTTGCTGTTTCTTCGATGGTAATGCCGAATTTCGGCTAAAGGGAAAAGTTTTGTTTGCCGAAATTGGGGAAACTTGATCAGGTTGTTTGGGGTTATTTCCGAGGTTAATAAATTTCCATTTTGTTCGATGGCAGGCATGCACTTAGTACGAAAAATTTCATAGTTACAGAATCGAACGGCAGCCGAATGGAGCACTTATGGAATGGGCACAGCCTGAGGGGAATTCTCATTTTTGGAATGTTTTTTTTTATGCGGAACGAAGAGCATTTGGTTGGAATGGGTTGTCAGACAGGCGAAAGCATTTTTCTTCCTTAAGAGGAAGCGACCAAAAAACTACCAAGAACTTTCTCGTCCTGCATCGTTAGACTTTTTTTTCAGAATGCTTACATCGAATACTTTTTTAAATGTCTGGGTGAGTGTAAGTACTGGGTGAGAGTTGAGGGTACCATAGACTTTCAGTCTCATTGGCAAACTCTTCACAGAACAGTTGCCATTATTCGATCGTTGCTGAAAGGCTTGAATTTTCTGAAAAAAATGTTAAAATATAAGATAACACATCGGTTCTAAACTGACCAATACAGACGCACCTAACATTTTCGGCAAAACGTAATTCCTCTCACTCTCATAGGTGATTTACTCGACCGCGAACCATGGGAAAAACACTTCTTCCTTATTAGCCATATCTGCTTACATTTTCTCGCTATTTTCACTGGTAGTGGTATTACAGACATTTACCCCCACTTTAGTAATTTCCACCTTCTAGTGCGATCGCTTCCCTTCCAACCACCAGCCAGTGGAATGACATTGTGTGTGTGCTTTGTTATTGCGAGGCAGTGGCGACCTGCCTGCTTGGATTCTGCTGCAGCGACACATAGTCAATTGCAACGACAACCGACGACAACGACGACGAAGAAAGAGCAGGAAAAACAAACCGACAACACAACCCTTTCGGTGGTCCTTACCGCTCTTGGGGCGGCATGGTGGTGGGTGGAGAATCTGGGGAAGAAGGCGGTTGAAACAACCCCCGGTGAATGCGCCGCGCAGCTGAAAATGATGCACTTTTCGATCGCGTGAGAATCGGAGGAGAGCGAGAATGTTCCGTTGTATGCACTCGGAACTCGTGAGTGGCACGCGTGTTGGGATTGGAAATTGAAATGTGCAACGAGGGGATATTAAGATTGAATGCATTTTTGTGCAACTTTTTTCAAATTTATTTCTTAAATTTAAACCATTTCTGAATAATCTACTAATAATGTTTCCTCATTTATCGTTGCAGGTAAAATCCGAGCCAAAGATGTTCTATTATCCGCAAGTATTGAAATCTTATTTGAATCCGAAAAAGCTTGATATATCTTTTGAACGACATGTAAACTAATGTTGTACCATAAAACTATTTATAATTAAAGAAAAAATATCGTCTGCTGATGGCTGCCGATTTTTGAGAAAGTTTTTCTTACTGAGCATTTCTTTTAAATGGACAAATAAACAGGAATCCTTCAAAAATGACAACTAATAACCAACGATTTACAAAAGAACAACAGAATATCAATGTCTCAATTGGATACGATTGTTTTAGATGATTTGAAATCATTTTCAGTATTCCTTTAAAAATTAATAAAACCTCATTTTCAATCTGATATTTGTGAAATTTTTAACAAAATTGCCTGATTACGTTTGCATTAAAGAAAATGGAAAAAAATTGCCAATTTTCAGGAGTTTACACTCACCGGCACTGACAAAACTACCCATGCAGCATCAATCATAGTAACCCATGAGTCAAAAAATTTGACAGCTCTATCAGTCTAACTCTGAGACGTGATGGCAAAAACAGTGAAGCAACTCAGTTCAGAAGTGTACGCGTTCAAAGAACGGCACCCAGCCGCGTCGAAAACGGACATTGTGCGGCACTTTGTGGACGCCGGATACGCCCGTTCCGGCATCTACAACATCTTGGCACTATTAGACAACAATCGGAACATCGAAAGAAAGCCCGGTTCCGGACGACCGACGATCCTGAGGGGCATGAAGCTCCAAAGGATGCTGAAGAGGAACACCGTGGGAAAAGTGGCTACATCGCTGCATGCGCTTGGCCGGGTGGTCGGTTGAAGCTTTGAAACCTGGCAACCATGAACCTACATGTCAGAAAACAAAAGTCAAGTCCACTGGTTTCGGAGCTACAGGCAATGACGCAGAGGCAGCGGTTGAATAAAATGGTCAGCTCAATTTTCTCGGCGAATCGCGACGTGGTGATGGACGACGAGACCTGTTTCACCCTGGATGGCAACGACTGGCAGGGCACTTCGTATTTTGCTTCCCCCACCAGAGTGAGCTCCGATGTGAAGTTCAATGACACGCCAAGTTCCCCAAGAAGGTACTGCTGTGGCTGACAATCAGCGAGAAGGGGTGCAAAGCCGCTCTTCTTTCGCTCCGGACTGGCCGTGGACGGGGAAATTTATGAGTACGAAATGCCTGCCGGAAGTTGCTTCGTTTATAAGAAATACCATAAGGGCGAAGACGCGGTGTTTTGGCCGGATCTGGCGTCGACCCACTACTCTAAGCGATCGTCGGAAGAGATGGAGCGGCTGAATATTGATGAGGTACCCAAGTCGGCGAACCCGCTCAACGTCGCTCGGCTGCGTTCCATCGAAAATGTCTGGGCCAATCTGAAGCGTAAGATCTACTCCAACAGTTTTGTCGCCAAAAACTGAGGAGGACTTGATACAAAAATAGCAGAAAGAACTAAAAAATATGCCTACACGCATGTTTTCGTCCGCCATGGCGAATGTTCCGGTTAGCTGCCGGAAGGCCACTCGCAAGGGCGTAGAATTTTTTGCAAGTAAGCTTAAATAATTACTTTCCATGGGAAATTTATCAGAAGCAACTATCTATCTTAACTTTTTTTCACCATCCGAAAAAAGTCCATTGTTTTTAATGCAAACGTTATATTATCATGAATGGTTATTACGCTGCCCACATTAGAATTGCCTAAAAATTTGTTTAAAACTTTGGAAATGAGAAACGCCAGATGTAAACGCAAATGCTGATGATAGTATCCTGATGCGATAAGGATGTTGTAACCTTAATAAAGGCGAACTTTCAAGCAGTTCAACACTGCAAGAAAGCATTGTACAAATTCGATGTTCCAGAGCGCCAACGGAAGCAAACAATCTGAAAATTTGTCAAAAGATGCATGGTTTGGCAAGCAATTTCTACCTGTGGGATGCAAAGTAATTGCTCCATTCGTGACAATTTCAACCATTAATTGCCAAGTGCCACTATTCTAAACAGTAGCAGGAATGGATTCAGGAAAATGAGATCAACTTCGTACCTTAAGCTGACAAATACCCAGAGTTCAAACGAATCGAAAATATTGGGCATTTATGGAGGCCGAAGACATCATTTTGACTGAAGAATTAAAGAACCCATGAATGAATGTTCAAAAACCTGTCTGGTATAATGTTGGACAAAATCTCAAGAAAAGTCTTAGTAAAGAAATAAAGCATTTCAATTCGGAGCACAAGTTGAATACCGTGAATATTGCAAAACTTAGCAAATACATTTATTTTGATACTCTAATAATTGGTCAAGAGACGATTTTTTGACAAATTTCTTCATGGCATATTGATGTTAATTTTAGGATTATTTCATTTTCTCGCCAATATATCCACTTCATTTCATCACCTAGTATCCGAAATAGTCTCAAATGTTTCTTTGATTGGCAGAATTCCATGTTAAATGTAAATATTGACTCATGTAAATCTGAGTTTTAAATAATTGCCAATTTAAAATTCATCTTCAGTTTGCATACCTTAAAAAAGGAAATTCTAAAGATTAAATCAAGCCAATAACATCTATCTTGATAGATGCATAATTACTTAGTAAGTTCTGATGAAACACATATAATCTCCAAAAAATCTTCTTCCTTGAATGATTGGTTTCTTGGAACGGGTGGTATATCAACACTAAATAAATTCACGACATTGTGTTTGTGATGATACACCATTGTTCATTTTTATTTGTCAGCAAAGCTGAGTAAAATAAAGCTGTCGATCTGGTTCCTCCCCCACTTTGATGTGCTGCATCAATTGGTAATTGCAAACTTTGAAACGCTAGTTCAACGAAACCCTCAAACAAAGTTCCTGGCATTCTACTACTGATACATGAATCTGGAGATCAGCCCGTTTTCCGAATGTTCCTCATCGAGATTACTTCCAAGACTTCTCTAGTTCCACTGTAGTTTTGGAAATGATAATGGAGCAAAAAACTCGTGGAATACCAGATCTATGTCATTCAGAGGACATACCACCCAAATTTACGAGGTTTGGCCATATCACATGCTTTCAAACTATAAAATCCTTGCTCCATAAACGTCATAAAATTGGCGGCTATACCTATGCATTAGAGCAAATTGCCTCTCTCCCCTTTGATAAATTCTCCATTTTAACGGACAGTCTCAGCTCACTTGAGGCTGTTTTCGAGTTCTTTACTACAGTACTTATCTTATATAGCAAACAAGAGAGAAAATAAGATTCAAACGATAAATTCTTGAAACCCTTAGCACTTTCAGGCAAACTAGAACCACCAACACAAGGAATAACATTTCGCTAGCATGATGGAGATAGTACTTTCCGACAGGGTGCTGAGAGTTTTAAGAAGTTTATCTTTGAATATTTTTTCCACTCTTTGTTTACAAAATCAGTTACGTCTGTTTGATAGAAAGTACTCCGATATATGTTCAACGAGGCTGATGAAGCACTGACCGCATTTCGTTAGTGAAGTGCGATCTATTTTGAGCGCTCTACTGAGCAATTCCTACACTATCACTTTGGTTTGGGTCCCTTCTCATTGCTTGATTCCGGGTAATGAGAAAGCGGACTCACTTGCCAACGTGGGCGCTAAAGGGTGATACGGTCAAAATTTGGTCAAGGGAAAACGCGTGTAAATCGGTGAAATCGTTTATTTAAAAAATCAAATTAAATTTCTTTTTCAAGTTCAATTAGTATAAAATTAAGGAAAAATATTCAGTTAGGCTTCCGCTTTTCCAAATCCGAATTGCCGGGCCTTACGCTTGACCCCTGCCATCAGATTTTGTACAGCCACCTTGTCCACCTTCTTCACCGCAGAAAGCCAGTTTGCCTTGAACTGCTGCTCGTCCTTAGCAGTTTTTGGTCTTCTTTAGGTTCCGCTTGACAATAGCCCAGTATTTCTCAATTGGGCGGAGCTCTGGCGTGTTGGGAGGGTTCTTGTCCTTGGGAACCACCTGCACGTTGTTGGCGGCGTACCACTCCATGGCCTTTTACCGTAATGGCAAGATGCCAAATCCGGCCAAAACAGTACGGAACAACCGTGTTTCTTCAGGAAAGGCAGCAGACGTTTATTCAAACACTCTTTCACGTAAATTTCTTGGTTGACAGTCCCGGAAGCTATGAAAATGCTGCTTTTCAAGCCACAGGTACAGATGGCTTGCCAAACCAGATATTTCTTTGCGAACTTTGACAGTTTCGTGTGCTTGAAAATATCTGCTACCTTTCCCTTCCTTTTGCCGTATAAAACTCCTGTCCCGGAAGCTGCTTGTAGTCGGCTTTGACGTAGGTTTCGTCGTCCATTACCACGCAGTCAAACTTCGTCAGCATCGTCGTGTACAGCCTCCGGGATCGCGCTTTGGCCGTCGTATTTTGTTTATCATCGCGATTTGGAGTCACTACCTTCTTGTAAGTCGATAGTCCGGCTCGTTTTTGGCTCGATGCACGGTTGTAGACGATACACCCAGCTTATTTGCGACATCTCGGAGAGATAGGTTAGGGTTTCGCTTGAAACTACCGGCAACTCTCTTTGTCGTCTCAGCGGCTTCCGGTTTTCGATTTCCCCCCGATCCAGACTTCCTGGCTGTCGACAAACGTTCCCCAAACACTTTAATTACATTTGTAACGGTTGATTTGACATTTTTTTAGCGATTTTGCCAACTTTGCGTGCGAGTAGCTCGGATTTTCGCGATGCGCGAGCAAAATTTTGATACGCTGCTCTTCTTGCTTGGACGGCATTTTGACAACTGAAGAGTGAATTCCAAAATCAAAATAGGAGCAACATTCTACACACACACCTTCAAAATGAGGGGTGTTCAGGTTTTTAAATGCAAAATTGAAAGAAATACGTCAAGTTGATATTGACCAAATTTTGACCGTATCGCCGCTGTGCAGGGCAATCACTATGAACGTCTATCGCCTTCAATGATTGTTTTGCAATTGCTCGTCAACAGGCCTTGATCAACAGTAACAATATGGGATGCATAGTGTATGGGTAGATGAATTCCATTCTCGCACAGTATCAGAAAAATTGTGGTTTCAGATGGCTGAACAGTAAGCGGAATTTTCAAGTGTGTGTCGTCTAATGTCCAATCACTACTGGTTAGGCTCTCATTTCTATCGAATAGGGGCTCTCAGACACCAATCAATGTGGCTGTGGTGCAGGTTATCATGACATCTACGTTGTTTGGTATTGCCTCGATTTCGATAATGCCAGAGCTGATCTTTGCGCATCCTCCAGGCTCGAGAAACATAGAAAGGAAGGCCTGCGAAGTGTTGAGGCGAGCTGGACTTATATAATATGGGGCTAATCTATAAGTTTCAAAACAAACAGAAGTATTCGTTGGTCCTCATCTCGCTACCGTTTGCTTCCCACCTCGTCCCCTGCTCCGTAATTTCGGCAAGTTATATTATTCAGAGTTAACGCAATAACCATTCTAAGTTTGACCAGCAAAAAACTATACCGCATCTATTAATAATATGAAATTCAAATATGTTTTAAAATATGGACAGCTTTTAGGGATTTCTTATACGACTACCACACCATCTGGTCAGTAGAAACCTTCCAGCACCCACCTAACGCAGTAACCCTGTTGTCTACAGGAAAAATTGACAGCGTTGTCAGTTGATTTGCAGCAGCCTATGGTGAAAACAATCAAGCAACTACGCTGTGCGCACCTGCCGTATGGCTGGATTCCACCTCAGAGCGAAGAAGTTGAATATCGTGAGGCACTTTGTGTCCACCGGAAATAGCCGATCCGAAAACATCCTCTCCCTTCTGAAAGACGCGTGCGTCGAATAGAAGCCTGGTAGGCATTATGTAGTTCAGAAAGAACGACTTTTTGTACGGACGCTTGTGAGAAAAAGTTCTTGTTTTCGAGATCCAAAATTCGGTCCCTGGTTCTGACTGCCTGACAGTACTGCATGGCCGTTGAGTGTAGCAGAAGTCCGAGGACAAGGTAGCCTCATCGTTTCGCCTCTTTTGCCGAAAGGTTGGTAGAACCAGCGGTGAATAAATACTTGGACAAGATGATAATTGCTATGCGGAAGCTGGCTGAAGGTGCTGGCAAAACACTACTTAGTAAAGGCGAAGTTTCTTATGTGGCTGACGATTATTGATATAGGTATGTCCAAATCACTGTTCATTCTTTCAGGGCTTGCGGTGAACGGGGAGATAAACAGTACGAAGTGCCTGCCAAAGTTCCGCCTTCATCAGAACTATCACGCGAAGGAAGATGTGATTTTTGGGCTGGACCTAAATTTGCCCCATTATGCGACTAAGCGCCTGTTCATAAACCACGAAGACACATTTTCGAAAATCTCCTCTCACCACCCCCCCCCCCTCCCCCTCGTTGACTTTTCTCCATACATTTTTTTTGAAATTTTGTATGGAGCATGGGCGCTGGTCCAAGCCAGGAAAGTCTACGTGGTTGATGAATAACCCTAGTTATTGAGGAAATGGTCGGGCTGAAGATAAACGTT
>JASCZW010015629.1:0-20144 GCA_034211315.2 Aedes japonicus
TAGAGATGCACCGAATATTCGGCCGGCCGAATATTCGGCCGAATAATAGCTTTATTTTTATTTTGCCGAATATTCGGTTCGCCGAATAATGAAACCTGATATTCGGCCGAATAATGACCGAATAGGCCGAATAAGCAAAAAAAAATAAACCAGAAATGAAATAAATATTCAATTATTTTACTTGAAATGTTTATTGAAGTCCAATATTTGCTTCGTCATTTAGTTTTAGATGAAATGAAAACTCTTAAATTATTCCAAATACTTGAAATTACGTTTCATGCAAGTAAGCATTTCCGCATTCTCCGGTAACAGGCGATTACGATGGTCTTCATATACCAGCCCCTCCGTTGAGAACAACCTTTCACTCACAACAGTACTTGCGGGTGCTGAGAGGTACCGCTTCGCCAGTTTGTAAACATTGGGGAACTTGTATTTATTGTCAGACCACCAGACGAAAGGACTTTGTTTCCTTTCGATGTTTTTATCTGACAGGTACTGCTGCAGCTCGTTGTTAATGGTACACAGCGTGGGATCGTTTGTTCGCTGTTGACTTGTTCCAATTTCTGCAAAGCATTTCCAGAAACCAGATGAGGAATCCGCTTGCTGCGAGGATGAGGACTCATGTTGGTGATTTCCTGACGTGTGCTGGTCTTCCATGGCATCAAAGATATCCGTGACAATTCTTTCAATCAGAGTTTGGCGACAACTTTCGGGAATGAAACATAGTTTGAAACGCGGATCCAGGACTGTCGCAAAGGTGAAAAGGGTATTTCCGAAAATATGTTTGAACCGGGTATTTAAGCTTTGTTTCAAGGTTTCTTTTGTAGGTTCGACTCCTTTATGATCACTGCTTGGTTTCTCCAGAAAAAGTATGAGCGTTGCAACATACGGAATAGCTTCAGAAATACATGATTCGTCGGAGCTCACAATTCTTGTAATTTCCTCAAATGGCCTCAAAACCTCTAGAAGATGACCGGTGATATCCCACTCATATTCTGTCAAATTCTTGATGGTGGAAACTTCGCCTGCGTAATAGGTTACAGCTGATCTTTGGTCATGCATACGTTCCAACATGTAAAATGTTGAATTCCAACGTGTGCGAACATCCTGCAGAAGTTTTCTTATAGGTAAGTCGTACTTCTCCTGGATTTCACACAATTTATTGCATGCCAACGGCGAATGGTTAAAGTGCGTCACGATGTTTCTTGATTTGGAAATGCCATCTTTAATGACTTTTTGGCATTCCAAGCCATCGAGAACAACAAGTTGAAGAGTATGAATAAAACACCCCACGTTTGGTAGTTCAGCGTCGTCCAACCCTTTCAACATATTTGCTGCATTATCACGCAATATGAGGTGAACATGAGTAGTAGTGATGGACCAGTTATGTAGCATTTCATGCAATTTTAGGGCGATTCGCTCTCCGGTATGAGATCCAGGAAATTCAGAGGCATTGAGTATAGCGTGTTGCATGTTGCTCGCTTTTTCATCAAACCAATGGGCAGTCAAGCTAATCACGGCTTTATTATTTGGGGAAGACCAGATGTCCGTCGTGAAGGACATGTGTCCTCCGTCCAGAGGCAAAGCGTCATTGATTGCCCGTTTGCACTTCTCATACATCTCCGGTAGTACCACTGTTGTAAAGTGTTTTCTGCTCGGGACCTATATGAATAAAACAATCGTAGTAAATTAATGTACCAATCATAAACAGTGTACAATATTAACCTTATATTTCGGCTGCAGCGTCGTCATTAAGCGTAGAAATCCATGATCTTCAACCATAGACACCGGTTGATGGTCCAGTACAATCATTTCAGCGATTGACTTGGTGATTTCTTTTGCCTTGGGTGAATTTTCTTCCCATTTAAGGTTGCCGGAGAAACTAGCTTGGATGGTCGGCTGGGACGAATCCGTGGACGATTTGGAGACCTTGCGGTCTGCTTCTTTATTTCGGTAAATACGATTGGCCTCTGAATGTTGTTTTAAATGGTTAACCATGCTCGAATTTGTGGCTGCTTTCCCGGTGCCCCGCGCGAGAAGGTAACATTGCACTCAACACATTTTGCTCGGCGGCCACCATCGATTTCGATAAAAAACTCCCAAATCGACGAACGCTTATTTTCTGCCATTTTATGCCGAGAATCAGAGGATCGCGAATCACCAAACAAACGGACGGATACGAATGAAACGATTTTCGAATGTATCAAAATGGAGTACGAACAGATAACCGTTACGGAAAGCTTGCGGAGAAAGTGTGAGAATATGAAGCCCGAACGAACGAATTGGCGCGAAAGTTTGACTTTTGAAAGGATACATTTCCGAAGGGCTCATGATAAAAACAAATTCCAAGGGGATTCCTATTCATATAAAGGGTGTTTCTTTTCAAACGAACACTATCCTATTGGAAGAATAAAGTAATATTTGGCCGAATATTCGAATGTTATTCGGCCGAATATAGTGGTGGGTTATTCGGCCGAATATTCGTTTCGCCGAATAATAAAAATTGTGTTATTCGGTATTCGGTCAAAGGCCGGAATAGTACTATTCGGTGCATCTCTAGGAGATATCACAGACACTGGACAAAAACACACACACACATACACATCCATACATAACACTTTATATTAGCAAATGGAATGCAACGTATTTATTCTATACACCAATAGTTATCACGTGAAAAACTATTCAAGGGCACATGCTGACGGGCCAAGAGAGTGAGAGAGAGAAACACACGATCTAACGGACACCCCTGCTCGAAATTTGATACCATCAAATTTAACACGCGATTTAGAAGAGTTACGGTACAGAAGCATTGGCAACTCTTAACAATTAATAAAACATCTCTCAATTTATATAAAAATCAAGAATGAAACGGTAACATAGTAAAATAATTATACAAAACGAAACCGTAATAAAAAAAAACTGCTACAAATCAACCAAATCAGGAAACCATGTGACCATTCACTCAAGAGAAAACAAATTCTCCCAAGTCGAACGAAAAAGAAAACCGCGCACACTAAAGACAAACAGTCCGGAGCAATTGCTGCGATTGAAGCCTGCTCATAGCACACCACCACAAAAACCGAAACAATTCTAAACTAGAGAGAAAAAAAAAGCAAACCGCAGTCAAACACAACTACGGTAGTCATTTTTGCTACACACGTGTAATTCTGTGTTGATCTCCCCTCATCTCATGACCATGACCATGCAGATCGCAACTCAATTGAAATATGGAGTTTCAATTAAAAAAAAAAAAAAAAACACTGATATTGACGCAAAACAGAGTTTGGAGAGTCTTCCACTTTTTGCTACCCACATAGATACCAAGTGTAATAATTAATAAAGAAACAACTAATCCGTAAATCATAGAGAGAACAGCGACCTTTAAGACCAATGAGACTCACTTACTAAGACACATTCTGGAGGCAATGAAACACGAAATTCAAAATTCGATTGAAGCTGCGTGTTTTGAGGTTCCAATGAAAAAAAAAAGTTTTACCTATTATGACACAGTTGGACTAGAATTGCTAAATAAATTATTTAACGTAAACTAATGTATTTTGGAAATTTGTTAATTTCGTTCGAAAGAAAAAGTCCATCATACAGCAAACCCGGAGCTTCTAGAATAGTGGTGATCGTACTGTTGGCAACTTTAAAACTCAATCTTAGATGGGTGGAAAATTCTACTCAAGCGAATCAATCTTTGAAAAATCTGTTATCTAACTCCATTCATTTATATCGCCCTCATCTTTTTGCAGAAAATTTTCTAAACAATAGAAATTTACTAACGATCGCTTCTCGCAAGTAAGCGGGGTGAAATCTCTGGGCTGATGTTATTGTATACTCAGATTTTTCTTTAAAGAAATCTTTAAAATTTTACCGATTTCTCAACAGTTTAATGTTCGGTAATCCAATTGAACGGATTTCGGTAAAACTCCACCGAAATCTGTTAAATCTGATAACCGAACGGTCAAGCTTTGAGAATTCGTTAAAATTTGACAGATTTCTGTAAACAAATCTAAATTTGTAACAACCAAGTCAAAGTAATGACTGTTCCAGAAAGTATAATCACACCTATTTTAACGGTCACTTTGAACATAATGAAATATTTCACCATGTTTTGGCTGCGTCCTTTTGTTTGCACATTTCTGATCGACATAGCATCAAAAAAGTGCTCAGTTTTGTGTTACCTATCAAAACGCGCGGTCTTACTCCGGAACAACGAAAAAGTATCGTGCACAAATGGTGCACTGGGAGCGGACTCTCCTTAAAGGAATCGGCCAAGGAAGAGGATGTAAGCGTCGGAGCGGGACGATCTGCGATTCGCAAATATAGAGAACAGTACGTTTGAAGATGCGCCGAAGAGTGGTCGAAAATCCGGTACTGTTAGTCCGGATATCAATAAAAAGATCAGGGATGCCTACAAGCGAAAACCAGTCGAGTAATGTCATGCGTGCCAAAAAAAGGCTTGGGCTAAAAACATACCGGAAGCAGAAAAAAAAACCAAAACAGGCCGCGTCCGTGAAACCACGGGCCCGCAAACTCTACGATTCGTTATTGTGTAGAAATTCTGGGTGTATAATAATGGACGATGAAACGTATGTAAAACTAGATTACAAAACATTCCCAAGATGATGTGGCCCGAAGCAGACCTCGCCGCCGTCTATCGCATCAATCGGAGCCCGACGGCAGCCCTGCCCAAGACAGTAACCCCTGCTGAGTCTTGGTATGGAAGCAAACCGTGCCTGAAGAAACTTCGTGTGTTCGGGTGTAAAGCCTGCGCCTGGATACCAGATCAGCAGTGCAAGAAGCTCGATGCGAGGAGCCTGAACAACGCGATGGTTGGATATGCTACCAAATGGCTATCGACTGTGGGATCGTGCCGCGAGGAAGATCATCATTGCTCGTGATGTGACGTGCGACGAAAATTGCTTTCCGTACCAGAAATGTCCTGTGAAGAAGGATTCTCCGCTGGTAGTGTTTCCCTTCCGAGCAAGAGGGGGAAGGTGATCTCGATGCTAAGGATGGCAACCCCAACCGTCCCGAGGTAATCGAATCAGATGCTGAAATCGAATCGGATGCTGATCAAGATCCCGACTCGACTGACGAGAGTCTACACCACCAACACCGGAGTGCTCCCTTCGCAAGGCAAGAATCAGAGGATGAGGGTCAACCGTTGCTGAGGCGCAGCGAACGGGAGCGCATGCTCCCCGGTAAGTTTCTCAATTTCTTTGCTGGTTACGGAGCTGTTTTTGCCGATCCGTGTATTACAGATGTCCCCAACTACTACAATGACGCGTTGGCTCATGGCCGTTCAAGAGGAACTGGATTCGAAAGAGGCGAACCAAGTATGAAAATTACAACACTTTCTCCGGAGTGTCAAGCCGCTTCAGTAGAAATGGGTGTTTCGTGTGAAGGCGGCCAGCAAGGGCAAGGAAGTACGCTACAAGGCTCGTTTGGTGGTGAAAGGGTACCTGCAGCGTCAAGACATCGACTATGAAGAAACCTACGCTCCTGTTGCGAAGTTGACCACCATCCGTACTGTCCCGACTGTCGGCGTTCCTTTATGGTGACCTAAAGGAGAACATTTATATGGCGGTGCCGGACTACAGAAGTACCTGTACGGACTAAAGCAGTCTCCCCGCTGGGATTCACTCGGTCATCCCACGGCTACTGGCTGTACACAAAATGCACGCCAGGGGACGAGCTGATCATCATTATATATGTCGACGACCTGTTGATCGCTGGAAGGAAGCTTACTTCAATCACAGAGAACAGACATTGATGTCCATATACCTTTTCTTGAAAAATGTGAGTAAAAGTTAATATGGGCAGCCGGTATAAAAAGCAAGTGCAGAGAAAAACAAACAATACTTTTCAGGCTACGTGCTAGGCTTTGTATTGATAAACATTTACATGACAGTTATCGCACAACTGCAGCGCCACCTACAAGGAGCATAACGACACACATTTGAAATGTCGGTTTAAAGTTTTACACAAGTAGCAGATCGAAGATGAACGTCTGTTCTCTTTGGTAGAAGTAATGGAAAGATCGTAGATTGTGTGGATTTACAATAAAGCGGATTAAATTTTCACAAACATCGCGTTTTCGAAATTTTTAATTAATTTCCTAATTGTCAAATATAAGTGAGCATTCATTAAAAAGAATATTCCTGTTATTGGTCCTTATTTTCGAAAATATATATGTGAAATTTATTGCTCATCTGTCAGAAATAAGTCTTCCAGAATATCTGGGTTATATTAAAATATATTTTCGAAAAAAAAAAAATCCGTCACATTAACTGGAATTGCAAAAAGCTCGCGTATTTTGGTGGAACAACATAATATATAGAATCATTTTTCCAAAACAAGGCTATCAAACTTACCAAATTGCAACGCAGCCCTCAAAATTATCTTCGTCGTCCTCGCTGGCTGAATCCTCGAAAGGATTTTCGCCATTTGAATCTTGTACGTCTTCACGCTCAGTCAAATCAAGAGTCTGAACATCTTTCATTAAATTGATCCCTTTTATAAAATTAGAACCGTTATAAGTAGTGACAGAGTAAACTTGACCCAGATCAACGGTCAAGTTATTCATAACCTTAAGAACTACGTCACGAATAACTTCTACCGTACTGAGGCCAAATTTTTCCACCATAGCAAGGGTGTGAGTGTAAGTCACGCCATTTTACAAAATTTGAACTGCAATTCCAATCACAGATCTTCCCCTACCTTAAGGTAAGTCCGCTTTTATTCAAACTATGCGACCCGCGAATGCTGGTGATATACACATTACGGTTCACCGATATACTTTTGAAAGTTTCTTTTGAGCATCTCCCGCGGAAATGTTTTCCTTGTTCTACGTTAGAAGTCTGGACTCCACTGCCTTTTCCTTGTGAACGGAAGTAATATGCCGAGTCAAATTAAATTTCGAGTCACACTGCAGCGACCGCCCTTTACACAATGAGCATATAAAAACGGAACCATTGTCACAAATTATTTTCTTTTCCCAGAAAAAACGAAACATCCCCACTTAGCTTCCTTTTCTCAGTCATCATTGAGAAACAATACATTACTCAACAAAAACATCGACAATCCATGAGATACGACCGCATACTAACGCTGACAAAATTCCGAAATCCAAGAGCACCGAGCATTTTTGTTTTGGTCCGTGTTTCTCTTTCTGCATGACACACGCTTCCGCTAGGCAATGCTCTTGCTCCGTTTTCAAGTTCTCGTGCACGGCGTATGCAACCGATCATCACATGGCGTGTGTAGAGTTTTCTGCTCCGGGTGTGGTTTAAAACATACACGTGCGAAGAGAAGCCAAGCCTGACAAGACTGATTATTTTAAGCTCTGCTTACCTTCACTTATAAAAAGCTACGATCGGCCGATCCTCTATGCCTTGTTCAGACTTTAGGCTTGTAACATAATACAAGGGTGTTTTGAAAAGTATCTACAAGGAAATATCATCAAGATAGCCTTGTATTATGTTACAACGCTGTAGTATGAACAAAGCATCAACTTGCATACAACTTGAAGCCTGTTCACACCAAATTTCCAAAATTATATTCGGTACGGTATGTCTGCTGAATTCAGAAAATTAATTTCCCAGCAATAAAAAATACTGAATTTCTGTTATTTACAGAAAACAACCCAAAATTGCCCTCTCGTGCACTCAAAAAACAATGCACCTTATATTTAAGTGCAATCACTTATAGATTTGGGCAAAGGGCAAAGTTATTGCTCTGTATTGGTGCTGCACATAGTTTTTATTAAATGTGGTCAAATACTTTTCATGACCCATAGAGTAATTAAAGACATGTGCAATAAATATAGTCTTTAAGTGCAACAGCTGAATAGATATTAATTATAGTGTAAATGGATTACATTAACTTGTCCTAGGAAAATTCAAATGAGTTTTTTAATACGTTTTATGTGCAAAGGTACATGGATTTTATTTTTCATATAAAGGTTAGTATTGGATTTTTTGTATCTTTTCATGTAATAAAAAAAAATGTGTGAATTAAAGAGGTTTTATTTATCCAAAATATAAAATATTTTTTTTGTTTTACTTATATAAAATAACACTATTTGTTTCACTTACATAGTATCACGCGGTTACATAGAATTACATTTTATCGCGTTCAGCAGCTCTTCTGCGGGGATGAAAAAAATGCTCGGCAGATTCTGAAATATTCAAAATAAACACTGTTAGCATGGCAAAGAAGAACATCTATAGTAATTTATTACCTTCGAAAAATTCAATGAATTCCGCTGGCAAACCAAGTATCTCAACCACCACAGGGTAAACTTCTTTTTGCTTCTCAATTTTGCAGTTTTTTTTTCTTCTACCTCGGCAAAGCAGCTGATTGCTTTTCGCGCCCGGTTATTTATTTCGTTTTAAGTGCGAAGATGGATAGAATTGGGCAAAGTGAAAACACACTTGAATGAGATTTCTCGCTCCATTGAAAATTATGTGCGGACCATATCAATCTCATTGGAAACAAACCTGTGTATTAAGTGACGGGTGTTAAAAATTATGTGCGGCAAATGAAAATCATACTGGCTCACATGATTTCAATTCGAAGCAAAAATTGACCGATTTAAGTGCAGATTTTAATAATAAAAATTATTGATTTATTTTCAGTGTGGGTCAAAGTTTTCACCTTGTCGATGGTGAGAGGGCTTATCTCATTCTATAAACATGCATGTGAGACGAAGAATTTGACCTGTAGTGGAAGTATCACATATTCTAGTCATTTTTTTAACTGCCACGTCGTAGAACGTTTATATAGAGGCACTAACATCAGGTGTGATACTGGCGCGTTAGGCCGCAATTCACTCTTAGACTTCTTACTTTCAATCTTAAGGCTAGTATGCAGCTCTCAAGCAATGTGCATTAGGGTAGGGTAAGTAAAGTAAAACTTCGTAACGTTAGTAACGCCTGGACATGTTATCTAAATGGGGCTGTCACGTTTCCTTGCGGAACAATATTCCGTTCGATTATTTCGCCAGAAAAACTGACATTCTACCCATACTTAAGCAGTTGTCAAAATTACTTCGGCAGAAATGGCAAAAATTACTTCAGGTCTTTACTTGCCAGCTGCATACTAGGCTTTAGGGAAACGACGAAAAGTACACTTTTCATTTTCGTGACAAATTATGTTATTGTTTATCCATTTATAAGTTTATGTAATATAGGGTACAAAATCTACGCAAAATGGTTAATGGAGAGACTTAGGAAGTATGCAGGAGACCCTGGTTATCATCAAGCTGCGTTCATTAGAAATAGGTCTACGACGATCAAATGTTTTATGCCAGGAGATATTTAGAAGAAAGATGGAATGGTGGAGAAACAACAATAGTAGCATGGATAGATTTAAAAAAAGCTTTTGACAATGTAAGATTAGACTCGATCCCAGAAGTGCTTCAGAAACTTTCAGTACCAGAACACGTAAGAAAAAGAGTAATGCAAGCACTTAATGCAGAAAAAACATGTTTATTGTGGGATGGAATACGCACAAAGGAAATGACCAAAATGATAGGTATAAAACAAGGATGTCCACTATCACCATACATATTTATACTTATGATTCAAGATGTGTTAAGAAAACTAAAAATTAAATATCCAAGAGTAAATTGGTTGGAAGAACATAATGATAATCCACCGGTAATATTAGTGTTTGCAGATGATATTTTAATCATAGCACCAACGCTAAAGGAGGTAGAATCTATTATTAGGACACTTAAAAAAGAATTAGAAAAAATAGGACTACAGATAAACAATAAAAAAAGACAAGTTATGATAAGAGAATCAATGTCAGATAGAAACATCCCAAAATCAGTAATGATAGATAAGGAGGAGTACGATGTGGTAAACAATATAAAATACCTAGGAACATATCTATCAGATATAATGAACAGACCAGAAACAACCAGGAATAGATGTAGATTAGCAGTAAGGAGTAGCAAAGTAATGATAGAATTTATAAAGATTTATAAACCACCATGGAGCCTAACAAAATTAATGTATAAAACAGTAATCTCTCCTGCTATGACTTACGGTCTTAAAGCAGCAGCCTTAGTAAAAAGAAATAGAAGGTCAATAACTAGATATGAAATGCAAATCCCAAAAGAAATGTTAAAATATAGTAGGGAGAGACCAAAAGGAAGATTAACAGTATCAAGCTTATTAGATGGTAAAACTGCAGTTAAAAAAGTTCGAGTAATGAGAATAGGCTATTGGAGACACAAACAGAGAAGACCCGATGGCCACCCACTAAAAATAGCAGAAAAGATTAGGTGTAACAACAAAAAAAGAGTTAGACCTGCAAAAACATGGAACGATTCAATTAAGGACGACAAAAACAAGCTACCAAAAATAAAAGAAGATTAATGGAGTAGAATTGTGGAAGATAAAGATAAATTAAAAAAACAGGCGGAGGATATTTGTTCGTTGTGGATTCCTTGGGTGGGGACTGTATAAAGGGGACTTCTGATTGCGGAATTTGGTTGGCTGAACGGGTGTGAGACTCCTCACTAATCGGTTGACACACGGTAGGTAGCAAGCAGCGCCAATGCTCTGCTGCTCGTCGTCCGTTGGAACAGCTGCACTCGTTCTGCTGCTGTCGGGTCGGGGTGGTTTTTTCCCTTTGCTGCCGCTGTTGCTTTCGGGTCGGGTTGGGTCGAAATGGTTCTATCCTAATCGGATGCTTGTACAAAACTGGAATGAATTCTTTTTTTTTTTTTTTTTTTTTTATTTGGGACTTTAACCGTATGGTCATTCGTCCCATACCGGAATTTTTCAAATTTGGTCGAACAGTCTTGTTTCCTTCAAGAAACCGATTAATTTATCTTCGCAACGGGTAGCTAATACTTCCTCCAGTGTGTCACTCAGATTAGAATTCAAGCGTTCGTTTTCATATATACGGCATTCAATCAGTATGTGGTGGACGGTTAAAGGAACACCACAAGTGGTGCAATCTGGGGGGCGATTTTCTCAAGGCGGTAGCTATGGGTGAGGCAGGTGTGTCCAATACGTAGGCGGGAGATTTTGCGACGGTTAATTGGGATCTTGTTATCAGGCCAGGGAAGGGTTGATTCTTTAAGTTTTTCTCAAGGCAGGCTGTCTGTTCTGGAACCATGAGAGGCTCCAGCTTCCACGAATCCTCTCCTTGATCCATCTTACAGCGTCTTGGGATGGAATGGGGACATCCTCTGGGTTCAGCTCGCGACCAATACCAGCCAACCGGTCCGCCTCCTCGTTGCCACGGATGCCACAATGGCCTGGCAACCAGCAGAAGACGATCCCGTTGGCCGATGCCAGTTCGTCGGTCAGCTGAAGCCAGGGATGCCTCAAGGATGAGGAATTCATTTCTTGTAGACAGCTTGCCGAGTCAGTGAAGATAACAGAGGGATAGTCAATCAGGGGTGGAATGAGGAGACAAGCTTTCATTAGGGCAAAAGCTTCGGCACTGAAAATGGAGCAATGTGATGGTAAAGCAGAACTGAAACGAGGAATTGTGGAGTCGAAGGTGATGCCATAACCGACTTGATCATTAGCAACAGAGCCGTCTGTATATATGTGGTTGTGCTGGGGGTATTTATCATGGATAAGTTTGTTGAAGTGAGCTTGAGCTATGGATGGGGGATCGCTGGCTTTAACTAGATGGAGAAGTGAGAGGTTAATGTTAGGGGGTGTATGTTCCAGGATCTTGTTTTGGGTTTGGTAGATAACGCTATTGGAGGAATTTCGTGGTTGGTTAGGGAATTAAAGAGGGTGGCAGCTCTTCTTACGAGAGGGACTTGATCTCGACCGTTATGACTGAGCCAACGGATAGCTTTAGTCACCATGCAGGTCGCTAGGTAATGCTCGAATGGCAATTGACCGCATTCGGCCATGATAGCAGAGATGGGACTAGTGACGAAAACTCCTGAAGCGTAGCGAAAACCTCTGTTGTACATGGGCTGGAGTTTCTTGATCACCTGATCACCACCTCTGCTAAATAGGCCAGCGCCGTAAAACATTTTGGGTAGAAGCCAGCTATTTATCACGCGAATGATGGTGGCTCTATGTGCACTTGGTATTCTAGACCCAATTGTTTTAATCAGACGTAGACGCTTTTCGGTGGTTTTACGCACAGCTTCTGCATGGTGACTAAAGGTAAGCTTCTGGTCGAGATAGACGCCAAGAATTTTGAGGGAAGGTTTAGATTTGATGGTGGACTGATTTAGGGTAATATCTGGTAGTTTGCTCATCTTTTTCTATTGTAACTAAGGTGTAAAAGTTGGGATTTTTCAGGTGAAAGGGTAAAACCGTGGTCATCAGCCCATTTGGAAACTGTGTTAACTGCCGATTGCATTTTTACGACCTAATGATTTAAAGCTATGGAAGGTGAGGATGGTTATGTCGTCGGCGTAAACTAGAACGAAAACATTGGGAGGGATATTTTTGAAAAGGGATTGCATGCAAATAAGGAATAGGGTGGGGGCTATCACTGAGCCTTGAGGAATACCATTTTGCTGACATCTCAACTCAGATCGGTTATTGCCAATGTTGACCCTGAATCTCCGGTCCGTCAGAAAGCTTTGTACATAACGACCCATGCGACCTTTGATTCCCCATTCCTCAAGGGACTTGAGTATGGGAAATCGCCACGCACGGTCGTATGCTTTAGACAGATCGAGAGATACAGCGTCACCATGCATTCCCCTCTCCAGGTGAGAGTCAATGATAACCTCAAGCTCAGTGAGATAATCGTCGGTGGATTTATGCGGGCGGAAAGCAAACTGTCGATTGTCGAGCAAACCCTGAGATTCCAACAGAGTCATGAGTCGTCGGTTGACCATCTTCTCAAGAACCTTGCCTATACAGTTAAGAAGCGTGATGGGCCGGTAACTGTCGGCACTACTTCTATCTTTGTCGGGCTTGGGCAGTGGAATGATCAGACCTTCCTTCCAGGATTCAGGTATTTCGCCATTATTCCAAATGTTATTGTTCAGAGATAGAAGACTGGTTTTACCTATGAGGGGAAGATTCTTAAGAAGAGGGTATCCAACGTCGGCTGGGCCTGCAGATGAACCATGTACTTTTTGCAGAGCCCACTCTAACTCATCAAATGAAAAATCAAGGTTAAACTCTAGATTCGTGATAGTATCAAAACAGGGAGGGGATGATTCTTGAGAGGATTTTTGCGAAAGAAAATGGTCAGAATAGTTCGAGGAAGATGAGGATTTGGAGAAATGGTCAGCAAGGTGTTCGGAGATAGTGGAGGGGTCGTCTGTAATTTGATTATTGATCCGGAGCCTGATTGGTTGTCTGCTTTTGTTCCCATTTAACCTATGAACCTTCCCCCATAGTTCCTTGGATGTACTTTCAGGATTAATGGAGGAAAGGAATTGATCCCAGCTGTCTTGCTTTGCCCGTTTGACTACCGTCCTCGCAGCGTTTCTAGCGGCTTTGAATTCTGCATGAGTGGGGGAGTCTTTTCGATCGCCCATTGCCATCCTCTGAAGAGCACGGAGTTTTTTACGGCGGAGCTTGACCGCAGCACGAACTTCTGGGTTCCACCAGGGAACAGCCTTCCTACCAGGAGAGCCGTTAGTCCGGGGGATATGGTGTTCAGCTATATTGAATAATCTTTGAACGAAGTCATCTGGGCAGGAAGGTGGACTGTTGGTGAAATTGTCGAACACTTCGTTCTGATAATTGACCCAATCGGCCAGCTCGTACCTCCATCTAGGGCGGCAGGAGGTTGTTGTGGGGGCTCGGTTCAGAGAGATGACAATAGGCAGATGATCACTTCCGCAGCAGTCATTATGGACGTGCCAAGACAGCTGGGATGTTAGGTCATGGGAGCAAATTGAGAGATCGAGAGCAGATGAATCGCCAGAAGAGTAATCAATTCTGGTGTGACTACCATCGTTGAGGAGAGTTAGACCAGATTCATCAATGAATTGTTCGAGCATTGTGCCTCTGGGATTAGCGGACTTACAACCCCAAAAGGTAGAGTGCCCATTAAAGTCACCCAGAATGATAACGGGAGATGAAACTTCGTGGAGAATTGTGTTTAGATGGGATCTAGTTCTATCTTGATTTGAACAGGATTGAGATGGAGAAATATATATGGAAACTAACGTGACTTTAAAAGGGAAATCTATTTCAACCGCTGTGGCTATCAGTGGAGAGGAGAGATCAATTCGACGGTGAGGAATATCGGTTTTTATCGCGATAGCAGAACCAGTATAATGAGGATTTTCGGGGTTTTCACATATATAAAGTTTGTATCCTTTTATAAAATTTGCAGAAATTTTTGACTTGGGGACATGTGTTTCTTGTAGGGCTATGACTATTGGGTTAAATTTTGCAATAAGTAGTTGCAATTCAGGAGTCTACCTCTGAGACCAAAGAGATTCCACTGCAAAGCAAAACAGGTAGAAGGCGATGATTGGTTGGTGAATGATTGATTATCTGTAGGGTTTGTTTTGTTGGCCATTGTTGGGTTGAATGTGAGAGGGGTCCGAGCGAGAGGGGTTAGTGAAGCTTTGCGGTTGGGTTAAAATATTCAGGGTGGTTTTCTTTGTCATACTTGCGGGAAAGGGGTCTGTTTTGTGGTTATCCGGTGATTTTTTGGGTTCGGGGGTGAATTTCGGTTGTTGGATGCCGTTTATGTTGTGGAACGCCTGAATTCAATCGAGTGACACTTACCTGGGAGGGAGTATGCTCGGCTGCGGTAGTCTGGAGGCTCGAATCTGTGTCCATTTCGGAAGCAGTCTCTTCTTGCTTTGAGGCCTGGTTCCGCTTTGCTCGCTTCTTTTCCTTTTGTTGAGATTTTTCTTTTCCAGTTCCTCAATTCTTGCAGTTAACTTGGCGATTGTTTCCGTCAATGTCTCGATGAGTTTGTCCTTATCACTCAGTAGTTGGTTTTCAGCTGGCGGTTCACGAGCGGTAACTAGGCGTTGTTGTACTTGGCTGACCGCAGCATACGATCCACCGCCAGCTTTCAACTGTTTCACCGCCTCTTGATAATTGATGCCTTTGGTGAATCGCAGTCTCGTCAGCTCCTTCTCCATGACGTAAGTTGGGCAGTTCCGACTTGATGGACTGTGTTGGCCTTGGCAGTTGCAGCAGAAGGGATTTTCCTTACATTCACCTTCGAGATTGTGGACGTTCGAGCAGTTTCGACATCTGGCGGCTCCTTTGCAACGCAATTTCGAATGTCCGTAGGCGTAGCACTTGTAGCAAATCATAGGATCAGGAATGTAAATCCTGGTCTTGATTCGCAGTGGGCCGATCTTCACGTGCTCAGGTATGGTTGTTCCATTCATCGTAAGGATCAGCGTTGGGGTATTGATCCTGTTGCCGTCATGCATCCGGGTAATCCGCTTGACTGCTACAACTCCATCCTTCGCCATCCACTTGAGTAGCTCGTCTTCACTCTTGTGTTGTACTTCACGGCAAGAGATTACGCAACGCCGTTTGTTGAGGATAGGATGTAGCTCCACCTTGACCGCTGTGCCGTCGAACAGTGTCTTCATGTTGAGAAGTTTTCGCACTTGCATAGCATCACGTACACGGAGCACATACTTTGTGCCATTTGCTTCCGTTGTGGTACTTTCGATGTCGCCGACGAGATCCTGCATTGATTTCCCGACGATGAAAGGGCAGAGCTTTTGTTCAGCATCAGCTGCTTGCAGTAAAGAATCTGCAGCTGCCCGACGCCGACACCACCCATCCATTCTGGAACCGTTGGTCTACCGTCCGTTGCTGTGGGGACGCCCAGGGTCCCAACCCGAACCTGACGCCATCGTATGTGGCTCACTGACCACCACCAAGTAAAAATTACTGCACTACAATAACGCGAAACGTAATTAAAATTACGCAGAAAAAATCTATCGGTACAGCACTACCGAAAAAGTGTTCTTGCACACGCGCGCCGCTAAACGGAGGAGAAAGTCGAATATAAGCACTCGAAAAAAACACTCGGGATAAAGCACGTCTGAACTTGACGCCCGCTTGTTTGCCACTCTGAATGACGGAATCCGAATTCTAGTAGTAGCTAGTAACATTGATCTTTATTTCCAATTGTATTTGTCTTACATACTAATTTTAACATTTTAAGTGTTTCAGCCCATTGGGCTCTTCAGCTTTGTTTAATCTTTTATGTGTTTTATGTGTTACGTGTGTGTTGTGTTCTAATTATTTTTGTTTTCCAGTTCAGCCCTTGGGGCATTGTTTGTTAAAATTTGATAACCTACCTAATCTACAACTAAAACTACAATTTGAAAATCCTAGGGGTGGGGAACCAGATTCTGGATGATCTGGTGATCCGATGTCAGGCAGCGTGCCCTGTACCGATTGATAGACTCACTAAAGCGATCGTCGAGCATTTTTATCTCGGCCAGACGGTGGACCTCAGATGTTCTTGTCCTCGGAGGGGTGTTCATTATCATCCTGAGGAACTTGTTTTGTACTCTCTGAAGTTTCAGGTGATGTGTTTTTGCACAACTCTCCCAGATTGGCATTGCATACTCGATGACCGGAAGTATAATTTGCTTGTAGACAGCAAGCTTATTTTTAAGGGATAATGTAGACCTTCTGTTGATCAATGGGTACAGTAGTTTCAACAGAGTATTACATTTTGTGACAGTTTTGTCAACCTGATCCCTGAAAATAAGCTTGCTGTCTAGAGTGACGCCAAGATAGACAGCTGATTTGGTCCATTCCACCGTTGTGTTGTTCAGGCTTATTTTACAATTCTCAGGCGGGACAAGTCTGGGAGAGTTAGAATGTGGAAACAGGATGACCTGGGTTTTCGCTGCGTTGATACAAATCTTCCATTCAGTGAAGTATTCTGACAGAACATTCAGGCTTCGCTGCAGTTTCGCGGCAAGCGCTCTTATTACCCTACCATTGTGGACGACTGCGGTATCATCGGCGAACAACGACAGAGATCCATTTTCAGGGAGCGGGGGTATATCCGAGGTGAATAGATTGAACAGAAGTGGACCTAGTATACTTCCTGCGGAACACCGGCGGAGATCTCCTGACTGCCGGAAACTGCACCATGCAACGAAACACGGAATGTCCTGTCCGAGAGATAATTTTTAATAATCTTCACCAGGAAGATTGGAAGATTGTATCGCTTGCAGCTTGTACACCAAGCCATCATGCCACACATTATCGAAGGCCTTCTCGATATCGAGAAGGGCCATGGCAGATGTTTTCGAAACAGACTTGTTCCGCCTGAGGATGTTCACTGACTCGATTAAGTTGATGAACTGTCGAGCGACCATGCCGGAAACCGAACTGCTCATCCAAGCAGGATATTCAGCTCGTCAGCAGATGTTAGAAGCCGACGGTAGATCGCTTTCTCAAACAGTTTAGATAGACCTGAGAGAAGGCTGATTGGTCTGTAGCTTCTGGAACATGAAGGATCTTTCCCAGGTTTCCGAATGGGGATGACTTTGGCTGACTTCCAGCACGATGGGAAGTAGCGCAAGACGGAGGCATTGGTTAAAACCACCGCCAGATGGTTAGTAGAACTGGGGCTCAATTGCTTGAGCTCCAAGTTCAAGATGTTATCGAAACCTGGGGCCTTCATGTTCTTAGAGGTCTTGATATAAGTCAACAATTCGTCAGCTGAGATCTCCAATTCTTCGGAGAAGTCGTTGGGACTTTGGTCGATGTTAGTTACAAGCGCGCTAACGGCAGCTTCGTGTGGACTGACGATGTTTTGACCGAGATTGTGGGAGCTGACAAAGTGTTGACCTATCTCATCAGCCTTCTCTGCAGGTGTTATCAACCGATCCTTGAGTCGATTGACTGTCTAGTGGGATCAACGGTGGAATGGGTCTTGGCTTAGTTTTTAAGATTTTTGTCATCTTCCAGAACGGCTTTGCACAATCTGGGAGAGAGCGGATCTTGTCGGCAAAATTGTTGTTTCTAAGGTCCACCATTCTGGCCTTAATAATTTTAGTCGCTCCGATTGCAGTGACGTTTAAGCGTAGGCAAACCAGTTCGCTGGTATTGCCGTCGGGTGCGCGTTGCGCAATTGAACTAAGTTCTTTAGTGGGTCTATCAATGGGTACAGAGTCACTCACCTGATCAATCACCGGTACATGTTGCTCCCGGGCCTCGGAGATCGCTTGCTCGATGCTCTGCAGCTGCCGTTCGATGTCATCAACCGACTCAAGGCGCATGTCAAAATCGATGTTGTCGTCAACGTGTTGTCGGAACCTCTCCCAACTGGCGCGATGGTAGTTCCGTCTGGTGATTCGATGCCGGTTGACCGAGGAGCCAACTTCGGCCACCACCGGATAGTGGTCCGAGCTGAGCTCCTGGTGTAGCGATCGGCTGGGCGATGTTGTTCCCCATGTTGGTGAGGAAGATGTCGATTGTCGAATGGACCCCGGATCTGCTCAACCGGGTGGGAGTATCCGGGCCCAGGACGGTGTAATGTCCTTCTTCCAGGTCTTCCTGCAGAATTATTCCGTTCCGGTTCCGCCGGGTGTTCCCCCAGGCTTCGTGTTTCGCGTTTAGGTCGCCGGCGATGATGAACTGTCCCTGCCTCGAGTTGAGCTTGCGGATGTCGTTCTGGAAGGATCGTTGTTGTTCCGTTATCGGTGCTGGTTTGCTTGGGACAATAGGCCGCGATGATGGTGATATGGGCCGACAGCAGTTTCGACCTCGACTCTGATGGCTTCGATGGACTGCAGCTGGAAGCTCGGAAGCAGTTGGCAGTTGATGTTGTAGCGCAGGGCGATCGCGACTCCTCCTCCAGTAGGGCCGCCACGATCAAGTCGCACAATCCGGTATCCTGGGATGACGATGTTGAGTTCCGGCTTGAGGTGTGTCTCGGTGACGATGGCGATGTCGATGGCCTTCCTGTTAAGGAAGTCACCGAGCTCAGTCGTTTTGTTCCGGATGGAACAAGCATTCCAATTAGCGATGCTGATGGTGCGTTTATGGTCCATGCTTGAACAGGAACTTCATCGTCACGGATGTGGCGGCTTTGAGCCGTTCCTCCCTGAGCGGCAGACAACGTAGTTGGCGGTAGAGTTTCCTGGACGAACTCGACCATTTGTTCCGAGTCGTAGAGCTGTCCATCGACGTGTGGTTGCGGAGGTACTGGCGATTCGAATTGCCCCAGCCTGAGGAGGAGCTGGGTTGGGGCGGCGGCGGCAGCCGCGAATCGTGATGCTGAACGGATGCTGGCGGGCGGTTTGCTTGGCGATGGTTCAACGGAACTGGTGGTAGATTCGGCACCTGGTACCGGAGCGCCGGAAGTTCTCTCATCCATTCGAGGTGGCGGGCGGCGTTGACCATGTCGAGACTTGCGCTGACGCCTGCTTGCGGATGGCCAGATACTCCGCTCGCATGGGGCAGGCTCGGTTGCTGCCTTCGTGGTTAGCACCACAGTTGGCGCACTTTGATAGGGCACCTTCATCCATCGGGGCACAATCCATGGTGGTGTGCTCCGGCACACTTTCCACAGCGGGGCTTTCATGTGGCAGTTTCGGGTCCCGTGACCAAACGCCAGACACTTACCGCACTGCGTCACGTCATGTTGTCTTTGGGCGGTACCGGTCCCACTCGATGATGATGTTGGAGATGGCCCGAATTTTCTGGAGTTCGTCGATCGTGATGGAGCCTCTCCTCCAAATGCGACCAGATAAAGTTGGTCCCGGTGGTTTCGTGCCGCTGGCGTCTGATGGCGAACACCTTCAAAGGTTTCACATGATACCGCCTGCAGCCTCGGCAAAGACGCATTCCGGAGTGTAATCTGGGAGGCCACGCAGAATCACCTTCATCGGCTTGTTTCCGGGAACATCATGCGTATAAAACTCGTGTCGCTTGGCGACCAGATGAGCGCCAGCGCATCGGTACTCAGCTTCAGTCGAGCACATTATCTTTATGCCCGTACTGCACAGCTTGTACAGCGGATGGATTTGGATATTGCAAGCTCGGTCCCGGGAGAGCAGCACGTCTCGGGATGTGGTGAAAGCGGGGAACTTTTCACCTTCTTGGCACCTCCTGGATCGGAAGCATAAATTGATTGCTCGCCAGTAGACTTGTTGCCCGATCCACTGGATCGTGTCATCGCAGGCAGCCGCTTGGAGCTGCCCGGTTGCGGTAATG
>JASCZW010015630.1:0-20150 GCA_034211315.2 Aedes japonicus
AGATATTTAGATATTTAGATCTCTAGAGTTTAAGATTTTCAGATTTTTTGGTTTTAGATATTTTGATATTTAGATCTCTAGAGTTTTAGATTTTCAGATTTTTAGGTTTTTAGGGTTTTAGATTTTTAGATTTTCAGAGTTTTATATATTTAGATAATAAAAACTAAACTCTTAGCTTCAGGACAAAAATCCGTACTGAGCCCTTGCGCCTCGTCATCCCGGCCAGTTCAGCACAAGGTTGTCCCACTTAGAACCTGTGCATAAGCCACGTAGACTCATTTTTGACAATCTCAGACCTCCCCCTCTACCCACGTAGACTTTTCTCCATACAATTTTTTGAATTTTTGTATGGAGCGTAGACTTTGGTCAAACCCCCCCAGAAAAGTTACATATCAATATGAAGAAAAATTAAAGACAGTTAAATTTTACCGATAGGTCGAATTTTAGATCCATAGACCCACATTTGAACACTTTCCCATGTTTGCATAATAATGACAATTTTATTCTATTTGGTAATTACTTATATATACACTGGTTAACTAGAAATTAGAAGAAGAATTAGTATCTTCCATTTAATTCCAACTACCTTTGCTTATCTTCGACAGATACGCGTATTTTGTCTACAATGTGCAGACTTCTTCAGTGTCTCGTACTAATAACTCGAGTACGAGACACTGAAGAAGTCTGCACATTGTAGACGAAATACGCGTATCTGTCGAAGATAAGCAAAAGTAGTTGGAATTAAATGGAAGATACTAATTCTTCTTCTAATTTCTAGTTACAGGTATTCCACTAAACAGCTCAAACCCTCTAGGATTCACACTGGTTAAGTTTATTAATACAGACAGAACCCAAGCAACAACCAAAAGTTCGAATTTCACTTGAGATAAGAAATTAGAAGTTCACTTTTAGTTGAAATGTAGTTCCATGGAACTTTTTTGCTGTGTAAAACGACAATTCACGTACAGGCAGAACTTAATTCTGTTCAAAGTGTGATTAACATTAAAAGCAACTTGAAAGTTCAAGAAAAGTTTCTTGTTGCTATTCAACGCAACCTTCAAGTTGTTCTTTGTTGAGAACTTGCATTGAACTTCAAAAAATCTCTAATAAAAAGTTCAATTAAAGTACTCACCGTACTTTTAATCAGCGTAAAAGGTCACAATACATCTATTTTGAACTTCTTTACTGCTTTTTGAAAAACACGTTAAGTTTTGAGTAACCCTAAAAAATGTCAAAAAGATTCTTTACCTTTGAAGAGTAATCTGGTGTTATGCTCCAAGTTTGACGAGATACAAGAGCAAAAAATGATTTTCCAAATACAGTAAAAAAGGACTATTCTATTACCATCGTATAAAATAGTTAGCTTAGTGCGATGCAAAAAATAAAGCAGTCACTCAACAAGGTTGAGTAATCAAGCAAATTAGTAGTTCAGATTGAGTTCTAGATGAACTAATCAGAGACTTTTAGGTTCAGATAAGATTATAGGGAACAAAAAAAGTACTAGTGTATGGAATCAACGCTTCGAGTAAAATCATAGCATAACCCACCGCGTTAATATGGCACAGTGGTAAGTATCCCGGTTTTAAAAAGAGAGGACTCGAGTTGAAGACTAGGTAGTAGGTGTTTATGAAAAAAAATAATTTACTTAAGAAAAATCATCAAATTGAACTCAATCAACATTTCAAAACGCAGCACTCTAAAAATAAATTTCCGGCAGGAATAGAGAAGAGCAAAAGTGTCAAATATAAATGACTTTTGTGTTTTTTTTTTGGTTTTGTTTAATTCGTTTGAGGTGTGTTTTATGAGCTGAATAGCATTTTCTTCAATCTCTGGAATGAACATTTCGTGAACTTCAAAGTTTTTTTTCTAGAAGTCGGTAAGAATGCTGCTAGAAGCTTAAACATTGAATGCGAACTAGAAAGTTCGGTTAATTACTTAAAGAGTGAGCTGCATAGATTTCTCATCATAATCCTTCGATTTGCTGGTTAAGCCAAAACACACCCTTGTATCAGGACTTTTGGTTGCTAGGGAAGCCAAATTCCCCGTCAACTTATGATGAACAAATTCCATAAAGTTAAGTCTCATATATTTGTACACACACTGTTCCACGCCAATTCATCGACTTGAGTATTATAACACTATGGATATCCGGGTTTTCTATCAAAATATAAGACTTGGAGTGATCCTTTAGTCTTATTATTGCACGTAAAAGTCAAACAGTTAAAGGGATAAGCATGAGGAAATGTCGAAGGCATAATTTATGCCCGCGCCGATCCACGCCGCCGCCGCCGCCGCCGCCAAGAACGACCGCCGCCGCCGCCAAGAACGTTGCGCCGCCGCCGCCGTTTGAAAATACCATATACGCCGCCGCCGATTCAAAATAGATCGGCGCACAGGTCTAAGGCAACCTACTCAACACGAAGCGTAAAAACCAGCGTTGAACAGATTCGACTCTAATCCCGCCATTAATATAGCTCGGATTTCAGACTGCAGAACAATGCTCCAGCATCGATCGCACCAGGGAGCAATAAAGGGATTTCAGAAAAAGTGATCACCGGACACTTCTCCGGATTAACCACCATACGGTTGAGGCTGCACCAGCGAGCAAAGATTTGTAGCTGCTGTTGTAGGAGGTGACAATCGTTGATAGACTGGATTCGTAAAAAGATCTTCAGTCATCAGCATACGGGGGCCTACGAGGGCTAGGTTCACATAATTGAAGTACAGCAAGAAGATCAGCGGCCCAAAATGACTCCCTTGAGGACTCCCTTCCTGAAAGGGCTGGAAAAACGTCGGACATGCAATCAATAACAGCAACTGTCAGCAGACGATCAGTGAGGTAGTAGCGAAACCATTGTAAGCGACTTCCATTTACCCTAAGCTTATGTAGTTTTGCGATAGCTATGCCGTGGTTGAGCTTGTCAAAAGCTGCTGAAAGGTCTGTATAGATGACGTCCGTTTGCGCCCTTACGGCCATATTTTCCATAATAAACTAAGTGATACACAACAGATGAGTGGCACTGGTACGGCCGACCATGAACCCGTGTTGATCTACACTTAAGTATTGCTTGCAATGGGTCTATCATAACAAGCTCAAAAAGCTTCGATACTACGCTCAATGAAGAAATGCCTCGGTAATTATCCACATCTCGTTTGGTTGCCTTCTTGTGAACTGGAAACAAGTGAGCAACCTTCCAACACGAGGGAAATATGTCACTTGATGTGGAAATCTAGAACAGACGATGCAAGGGGGCCAGCAGAATGGAAATGTGTTTTTTAGAAATACTGACGGAACTTCATCTGGGCCAGGATTGAAGGATGACTTGAGCTGCGATGCGGCGTTGGAGATAATATCAATACTGATATCGATTGCACCAAATGAGTGACAATGCAGAGGAACGTGTTCGTAGCTGCAGTTATCTGAGCGTCAGTAACATTTTCGTCAGTGAATATGCTGGCAAACTTGATCGAAATCAAGCGGCAAATATCATGAGGAATGGAAGCGGTTCCACCAGCGGGTGGATAGCACCGACAAACCGACATGAATGACAATAGAAAATGTCTTAATATTTCTGTTCAAATCATATTAGTGACATCTATCTTTGTGTTCGCTGAGATCGTTTATTGAAGCCACGAACACGCTTGGGAACTTGATGAGATGGTTCATGTCTGAGCTATTCTGGGCACATTTATTTGATCTAGATCAAATGATTCTATGGGTTTTGACAGATGGGATCGCTGCACATTTGAATCGGTCGTTATGGATTCTTGATCAATAGTGAAGATTGAGTTTCATGTCGGTTTGTCGGTGTGGATAGTCCTGAAGAAAATGAATATATTTTTCGGTTCAGGAAGTACTAGCGAACCGGTCCCAAGCTCGGTCCCAAACTTAACGATTCGCCTCTAATAGCGTAGCTCACACCAACACACCCTCCAATATTGGTTCAAAATAACATAGCGAATCAAAAGAAGAACAAAGATACTAGTATCGAAAGGTACAGAAAAGTGCAGGAACTATTGCAAGGTGCTGACAGCAAGGTGTACTTCAGACCTAGGGGTTCTACAACAGGAAACCAATTTCAAATAGCTAGTTACATATCGATTGTTGGTTTCACCGTTCAAGATCATGGAATGGTAGTCCAGACTTCCTGCGCCGCTGATTAACATATCTCCAAAAAGATTTCGGATGTGATTTCAACTTTATTTGGACATTTTGTTGGTATCGAGAGTAGCATAGCAGACTTACCCGCTTGAACTCGTAATTGAGGCTCACGTAGAAATGTTTCAAGAGAAGCGTGCGACATTTAGTGTATCTTCATAGTGCTGCTCTGTTTGTCGATTTAAGCTTTTTTAGTTCCTTCGTCTGCCACGGATGAAGATAGTCTTTCTGGCGAATAGTTTTCGGCACATGCCTGTCAACGACGTATGCCAAGACATGAGACAATTTGAGAGCTGCATTGTTAACTTCGTCAGTGTTCAGAATTGTATCCCAGTCTTATTGGACATAGGGTTACAGTGCAATAGAAACTATATAAGTCTATGTTGGCCAGCATCTCAGTTATCCTACGATGGTCGGTTTTCCGGAAATCATACGACGCAGGCGACAGATGATGGAGACCAAATGTGGCTACGTCCATAATATATATTTGCGGGTATTCGGAAGGCCGAAGGTGAAACACGAATCGCTGGGACAGCAGTCCGGAAATCGTATTCTCAATTGGTGGAACATCTCCACCAGGTTCCCTGAAAATGCCACTGGAGACTGTTGAAATTGACCAAGAACCATCGGAAGTGGCGTTAACAGGACCGGTCGGGTCGGGTTTCTTCGGACTGGTTACGACCCCTAGAGGTAAATACCAGGCCCTGTTTTCCGGTATAGACGTCAGCTCTGTAAACGAAGCTTTGTGTGCATAGCTTTTATACTTGTAATCAGCTATCTATCAGTCTTTTTCTTTTTTTTCTTCTTTTCTTTTTGAGAGGGACTTTAAACCTTCGGCACTATCTAGCTGAGAACCTGCTCTGCCAAACGTGGAATTGCTGGAAATTTACGTCTGTTGTCGGTATAGACCAGCTTTCAACGCAAATGCTTATGAACAATTCTGCTAAAACCTGAAACTCTGGATGTTGAAACCTACATAAAGGCAAACTTTCAGTAAACTCTAGGTATCAGTTCTACACTGCAAGAGCCAAGTTCGATGTCCTGGAGCACTAAACGAAAGCAGATAATCTCTAAATTTTCCAAGAAAGTCATGGTTTGGCCTGCGATTTGTTCGTGCGAGATGCCAAAATTTTAATCATGTTGAGTTGTTTTGGATTGGTTTAGATTGAAAAGGCAACCGAGGAAAAACCCGATATTACTACGCGTACTCTACAAATTGGTATGTGGCTTCGTGGAAAATCGTTGCGGGAAATAGTGGCTGCCTTTGGAATAGTACATTCCATAGTGCAGAAAATTGTTTTCAAGCGGAAGTTCGAGGAAAAGAAAAGGCTCAAGCAGAGGCCGGATTTTGAGAGCTGCTGACGAACGAGGAATCAAGTATTCCGAAAATGGCCAAAGATGTTTCAGTATCGGAAGATCCGTCGGTGCCCAGTGGCGTGTGGTACACGGACACAAGTAGAGGGGATATGTTGCTCGGAGGAAGCCTCTCCTCCCAGAATCAACCTCACACCAACAAACGCTCAAATATTCTGTCAAAATAACATAGCGAATCAGTAACAAACAGTAACAAAGATACACAGAGGCAAATTTGATAGTCAATTTTACCATTATTGGGGGTAAGGATGACTATTGCAGTAAAGTGATTTTGAACCGTCTATTATCACGGTCAAAACGACCATTAAAATTAGTTGATTGTCCCATAATGTCGGAATAGTCCTTGTTACCATGATCATAGTCAAGCATGCTATGAACGTTGTGTATTCGTCAATTTTCATGGTTATTGTAATCATTATATGCAACATTAATCTTGACCATGATTTAATTGTCGTTATTACGATAGAATTTTTCTCAGAGTACTATTATCGGAAGGTACCGAAGAGCGAAGAGTGTATTGCAAGGTGTATTTTGGACCTAAGGGTTCAAAAACAAAGAACCAATTTCAAATCGCTAGTTTCATATTGATTGTTGATTGTTTGTTCAATGGTGGTTAGTGGTATGGGTACTATGGAGTTTATCGACACCACGATGAACAAAATAGGCTATTCGAATATCTTGAAAAGTAATCTCCAACTAACAGTGCAAAAACTGGAGCTGCCTTGTGATTTTTATTCCCGCAACACAAAGATCCAGAACACACCTCACACGAAGCATGTGAGTGATTGCTCTACAATGTTCCGAAACGACTCAATCCTCCAACTGCTTTCGCCTATGTTTAGGTCTATCAGCTAACACTAAAGGTGTAACTAATATAACTACGTTTCATCAAAAGAAGGCATGACTATAATGCAGTATAAAATGTATGACACTAAAGCTTGCTTCAGATAGAATTGGAACAAAAACAATTGCCTGTATTTCAGTTATTTATTATTGAATTCAAGATCTTTTTTTATACAAATGTAGCGTTTTCTTCATACTTTTAAGAAAAATTACGGATAAAATTATTCGTCACGGTTTCGAAGGAATTCTCGAATTTTTCCTGTAACACGGCTCATTAGGCGGCGCACACCTTCTTCGTCCATCATTTTAGCTATCTTATTCCACCAGGTCTTCATCTGATTGATGTCTTTGACAACCTTTCCCTTTGCCTTGAGTCTCCTCTTCATGATTGCCCAGTATTTCTCAATAGGGTGGAACTGGCGGCAGTTGGGTGGGTTAAGGTTTTTCGGAACAACCTGGACCCCTTTCTCTGCATGCCATTCTTGAACGACTTTGCTGTAATGACAGCTTGCCAAATCTGGCCAAAACATTACGGGATGGTCGTGGGATCGCATGAACGGCAAAATTCGTTTTTGGAGGCACTCTTTTTGGTATAGTTCCGACGTCATTGTCTTATTTGTAACGAAAATTTTCGTTTTTTTGCCACCGCTGCAAATGCCCTGCCAAATCATGAATTTTCGTGCAATCCCCCCGAGCCATTGCCAAGTAAAATTTTTGACCTGGGATTTGCCCGAAGTCAGCCTTGACATAGGTTTCATCGTCCATCAGAAGACACCCGTCGGACTTGGTCAGCACCTGGTCGTATAGCTTCCGAGCACGGATTTTGGCCACACTATTCTGTTTTATGGTCCGATTTGGCTGTTTGCTAGCTCAATACGACTTGATTCCTTTCCGGAGTCGAGTTCTCCTCACGGTACTATGGGCAGCACCGAATTTTCTGGCCAAATCACAGTCCGACAGATTGGGATTCCTCTTAATCGTCTTCAAAATCTTACCACCCAGTTTCCGGTCGACAGTTCCACTCCGACGATTGGCTTGAGGCTTCCGAATCGTCGTCAATGTTTCCTTATACCGTTTTATAACGCGCCATACAGTATTTCTGGGCAATTTCAGCTGTTTAGCTAGCCTAGATGCAGACCACAATGGATTTTCCAAATAACTGTGCACAATTTTTTCCAAAGAACTTCCAAATCCGTCCACCAGGAGCGCCACAATATGAGCAAAAGTTTGTTCCAATTCTAAATGAAGCAAGCCTTAGTTTTCTTAACCACACGTAAACCCTTATAACATTACAACATGCTTGAAACCGAAGCAGCTGTCTCCGTTTCATTGTTCTGTTTACTAATCTAATCTAATCTCACACTAGCGCAGCCAATTCTTGACAACATCCTGGAAAATGACGACTTCTTGAGTGCATCATTTTTCTTGTCACCGCATGTGTAGCATGTGCCTCAGGTTGGACTCCAAGAGATAGAGCGATTCCAGAGAGAGTGTCTAAAATCGCTCTACTACTTCGAATGAAGAGAAGGAAGCTAATGTGGACCTTCCGTACGCTTCCATGCAGAGTTAAATAATGTGAAAATTTGTATTCTATCGTTGCACAGTGGTCCAGTAAGCTACTTTAGGCGGACATGAGGTTTTCAATGGAAATTTGTGGTATTAGAGCATTGGTTACTTCTGAGAACTTGTTGCAAACTAATTGTACTACAATTTGTATGAAATTATTTTTTTCTTGCATTAAACGCAAGAGTGGCGTATACTCTAACTTTTTATGAGCCAATATCGTGAGATGATATGTTCAGCAAAGTTGTAGAAATTGTTATTATAAAAAACTTTGTAGAACATATTTTTTGTCTAGCTTCAAAGCCTACTGCGATAAAAGTCATTCATTTTTAACTTTTACCAGCTTGCTATGTTCTACAAAGTTGTTTGTTTAGACACTTGCTACAATTTTGCGGAATACACCATAGTTGTATTTCTTCTTGTTTTCATTTTATAGTAAATTTTCAGTTCAATTTACGCCATACTATAGACCTTACAACATGAAATGGAGCACCTGAAAAAAATATGTCATACCATGACTTGATTCAACACACCTTAGAGTACGTTTAAGGAGAATTTGGGAGAGATGATATTTTTCTATCTTTTTTAAAGCGACTTTCTGTAACATACAGTTTTCAATAAAAACATACATTAGGAGCTCAAATAGAATCAAAACACACAGAAATCATGGCTATCTATGTTCAGTATATGACAATTACCACGTGGTTTTATAGAAAAACGCTTAATAGGATATTAGTTAATTTTTATTGAGTTTCGAGCTTCTTCAGGTAAACCAAACTGTGTCTCACCACGAGTTGTACGTCTGTTGATAAGCGAGATTACGAGATCGTTGGTGAGAAGAAGCCACTTGAAAACGTCTTCTAAGCTGACAATACGGTTAAACTTCCTTGAATGCCGTTCCCAAAATTTCCTTATGCACTTATTCCTCGTTTCCTGAGCTTCCTCACTCAGCATCCCTAAAGGCAGAGCAGCAATCCTAATAATATCGTTACCGTGTAATAGTAGCTTATGCACTGTAGGGACAGGAACAGTGTGACAGGAACTTATTCACAACAATGTTACATCTGTTCGCGATCGGTAAAGCGATTGAATGACTCTTTTGAAGATCAAACTTGTAGTTTTCCAGCTATATTGAATAATATATCCTATTAAGCGTTTTTCTATGAAACCACGTGGTAATTGTCATATACTGAACATAGATAGCCATGATTTCTGTGTGTTTTGATTCTATTTGAGCTCCTGATGTATGTTTTTATTGAAAACTTTATGTTACAGAAAGTCGCTTTAAAATAGATAGAAAAATATCATCTCTCCCAAATTCTCCTTAAACGTACTCTAAGGTGTGTTGAATCAAGTCATGGTATGCCATATTTTTTCAGGTGCTCCATTTCATGTTGTAAGGCCTATAGTATGGCGTAAATTGAACTACATTATAGTGAATATTGAATCAACTATTTCTAATGGTCGGTTGAAAATCTTATTTCTTAATAAATTTGACCATCAAAGTTTTCTCTGTGTGAGCAAACAATACTCATAAAAAGAATATATTAGTTTTACCGTTGCTTCACGGTAGAATGAATTAACCAAATTGAAGGGTAAAATATATTTTGCTTACCTTATTTATCACCAGATAGTTCTTTTGCCAGCGCTTCACGGGTCGCCCAACATTTGTATGTGGAAAAAGGAAGTGATTTATATTGTTAAAATAATATATTTGATAACCGATTCTCCTGAATATAGGAAATTAAAGGCTGACTACCATTGGCGGAGCTAGACAATTAGTCTGGAGGAGGCCTGGAGGGGGCTTGCGCGAAGGATTTTTTTCGTTTATACAAATATTGAAAAGAGCGACAAAAGTAGCGTAATTGTTGAGGACAGGTTATTTTAATTGATAAATCAAGACAGGTTTTATAGAATAATTAGGTCTATTCTGCACCTCGGTGAGTGGAGATTCCTTAAGGGAATCGAGTGGGGTGAATATATACCTCATATTATTCCGTCTGGATCAAATGGAGAATGGACTCACACGAGGTTACTGTAGTCACCTTACTTTCACTTGAGGCGTCTCAACTCATCCGAAGCGGAGAATAGTCCTGAATCTATATAGAGTCATGTTTCAAGTAAAAATCTGAAAAACTTCAAAGAACTGTATTGAGTCAATGAACATTTTTAATTTATCAAAACATAGATTAGTTTGGATAACGCGTTTAAAATCTTCAAAATTCTATCGGTTGATAGAGGAAAGGCTTGTAAGATGGAACAGCGCCACTTTTGACATTCATAGTGACAACACGATCGCGCTGACAAGTGTTAACCTCATTTTTTTACTATTCTTTAATTTTCATTTGCTTTTGGAGTGAATACATTCATTCGATCTAGCTCTTCCAGGTTTCATTGTTCAAAAGTGGTGGAATAATTAAAATAGCAATTATTTCTTGTGCTTAGTAAGTGGAAATTTCTAATCGATATCAAGAGGTTAACATTTGTGTTGGCTAGCATTTTTGGTGTTTTTATGATCCAAAGGCATTTTCAAACAAATCGTAAAGTGAAACATTTTTTTGATGTTTAGTGTTTATGGCGTCATGTTTGTAAGATGGAACACTGTTGATCTTATACGATTGAACACATTCTTTTTCGTTTTAAAACATTTGAATGATATTTTATATGTTTAAAAATGCCATGGAATCAATAATAAATTGAAATTGCAATTTTCGATGGATTTCGAAAAAAGTCCATAATTGTTTTTGATGACTATAAATAATCAGTTCCGTGGGCCAACTTGGAGTTCTTTAGTTCTTCTTTCGAAAAAATAAAAATTATACATATTACGAGCAAAAAACGAATCGTGTTCCATCTTACAAGCCTTTCCTATACTGATTCCTTCACAACTCCGTTCCAAATACTTAAATTAGCCAGATTTGAAAATCGGTTCTGCGTCATGCTTTTATGCGTTTCATGACTGAGAAGTTAGGCGAAAAGTTAAGAAGAAAAATAGAGCGTTTTGATATGCAGCTATTAACTTAAAGTTGCTCCTTGCAGAAAAGTCTGAATATACCTGGGGCATGGTGTCCTTTATAAACTGTGGTCAGGGGTTTCAATATAATTTTTAAATACCTATTGCTATTAATGATTTTTTTTTAGCGTCCCGTAAAAACTAAAAGTTTGTTAGGAACAGCTTTAGCTGTAATAAAGTTTTATTAGTAACACAGAAAAAAATAATTAATTTCAACAAGCGCGTAAAATTTCCGCTCGTTTAATCCCAAATCAAAGTAGGCGTAAACAACGCAATTGGTTGTAGTCCTTGATGCGTCATACAACAATGTTTGCAATCTTTCATACAACAGGCTAGATTCAGGCGTTATTTGGCTTAAATTTACATAAAATAACCCCTTATTTTCTGCCAAATCTAGCATTCCCTTTATGTGCATTAGAAACGCATAAAATTCAATGTTTCTGTTTATCTGTGAATATTATCAATATTATTTATAAATTTTGGCTCTCAATTTTTCTGTTTTCTCCGCACAAATCCTTTAGATGTTAATTTCAAATTGTAATTTCAGTAGCTATATCTAATAACAAATTCAAGAATAGTTTCAAGCTTTAATTAATTAGATGATTTAACGATTTACTTGCAGTATATCAAATTTAAGGAATTAAACAGATTCAATAAGTTGTAACTAGCTATCTAGCCGATAACCGTATTGTAACGGAATTCTGTAAATCAATTGTTACATAAAGTTAAAATGCAATCACGTCTTAACTTAGCAATTTTATTTCTCCAATTAAACTGACTCTATTACTGAATAAAAAAAACAGTAATTTAAAAAATCAGAGATTTTTGTCAGTTTCCACAATGTGGATATTTTTCAACCATTCAGTGGAATTCGTTTTAAGTTCCTTATAAAATAATTTTTTGAATGTTCTGTGCGCAACTCATCAATCAAGGTTGTTTTAAAGTGGAATTCTATGAAAAACACAATAAAAAAATTTATAAGTTATTTGGAGCAAAATTTCTAAAGAGAGTTCAATAAAATTTACAGGAGAACCCCGATGATTATTGCATCAAAAACCTACTGAGAACTTCACGGCAGTTCAAAAGAAACATCCATGGGTAGTTTGAGGTTTAAGATTTTGATTGATAGTGTTCCAGGGTATCGAAATTGCATGGAAATTTTTCGAACGTTTTTGAAGATATGGCAAAAGAATGCGAACAACTACAGTGTATACGAAAATAAGAAATGCACCGTTATGAATTTTTAAATTTTCAAGTACAGTCTTCAAAATGGCATCAGATTTGCCTTGTTAGAAGGTTTGGCAACAATTAAGTTCTAAAATTATTTAAAATTGAAAAGTTCTACAAAAATTAATTCTTCGGCAAAATAGTTCATTCTTATAAAATAAATTATTTTGTAAAAGAAAATATTTTTATTTTAAATTTTCTAAGATGGTGGATCGGATTCAAGGGGTGGATCGCTCAGCACACGCTTCTGCTGTGTTATTTTATTTAACTGTGTCTACAAGCGTTGCAATGTTGCATGGGTGTTCCCGTATTGTCCCGAAGGTGCCAGTTTAAATCTTTGTTTGGTTGCTGTACCTGGCAACCAATAACGCATATTAGCAAGGTTGCTAGTTTTTTATTTTTAAAGCTCAACTGTCAAAAGTGTGCCTCAATGTGCCACATGTGTGTTTTGGATTGAAAATCGAAGCTCCGCAGTTATGTAACAAATTCGTCTAGTGTGTAAAACATCGTTGCTGACACACTGTTCTAAGCTACTCATCCTTGATCGGATGTCATTTTGAAGACTTTGAAGTAAAGTTTATAAATTCAAAACAGTTTGAAACTCAGGTAACTTTTATTGTAGAGCTATAGTCAAAATTTCAGCTCAATCTATCTTTTGAGTGCTGACATAGAGAATATCAAATATGACAATTTTGTATGAAAAACTGTAGATGTTTTTAATATCTTCGCGACCACTGTATACTAGGAACTATTCCAGCCAAAAGTAGAACCTTTTGATTGAAAATCAAATCCTTTAAAGAAATCTTAAGAATAAATGTGATACAACTTTTGTAATAAAAGCGAAGCGAATTTTAATAAAATTTGACATACAGGCCCATTATGTAGTCTATATCAACAACTTGTGGTACTGAAGTCAACCCCAACAAATGTTATGATTTTAAGAATTTACCTGATTATATGTTAACCTAACCTCTAAATCTACATTTTCGAAAATATTATCGTTAATGAATAAACTTCTATCTCCATATTTTGCTTATGGACATTCGTTAGCTTCGAAACTTTTAATCAATCTGGGGAGTCTATACTCTTGAATAATTAAACTAAAATACGTTCATAGAAAAGTGTTTAAAATCTTATGTTTAATCTTAACAGGCTCTACATTTCACTGTCGCTATTATTTTAAATAGAGGTTTTAATATAAATAGAATTGAATTATTAGAATTCAGAATTATTTAGAGCTAAGGCGTAGAGCTTTTGTTAAGCAGTATTTCGAAGTAAACGCGATAAAAAAAATAATTAGTAGTGTATTTATTCAATGATGGGGTTTCCATCAAAATATGCTGTTAAGAGAATCAGCATAAGACACCTTACTGGGTTTCTCTCCGAGGTCGTTAAGTTAACAACGACGAGAAAAAACACTACTGGTAAAAATGAGAAGTTGTGGTTTTAAAACCTCATTGGAAATATTTCCATCACATGTGGTCTTAAGGGAGTGTAAAAACAGAGATTTCACATCGTTAGAACCATTCTGTGCCTTGAGCGGTATTTGCGCATGATCAAGCGCATACATTTTTGCCAGTCAAGGTGGCGGATCCGTGACCTACCCTGCATGGGAATGTGTAGCAAAGTGTGTGCGTTTGCTTCGAAATACTGCTTAACAAAAGACCTCCGTTCAATTTCAAACTACTTCTATTAGATTTCATAACCTGCCGAGCTCAATACTTGCTCTTTACATCTTTGGTTCTAGCAAAAAGTGCTGTTCACAACTAGGATCCCATGATGTTGGGAAGATATTTCCAATTTCAACACATTTTAACAGACGCACACTCTCGAGCGAAGTGGATGTAATGTTGATATATCGGAATTCTCATGTATCTAATTGTCGTTAACTATGGTTTTCTTGATAAATATACCAACTTTTCATCCTATAAGGTACAATGGATGAGTGTGTGTAAAAGAGAATGCAAAGGAGTAAAGACTCATACTTCTGAAGTTACTCATTTTAACTATTTCTCAAGGGAGCAAAGTACAAAAAAATTAATAGTGTTTCATTTCAAAATAGAAATATATTAGGAAATAATCCTGGGGGGGGGGGCCTACAGAATTCTGGAAGGGGGCTCGCCCCCTAGGCACCCCCAGTAGTTACGCCAATGCTGACTACATGTAAATTGACCTCGCGCGCCGCTAACACACCTGGGAATCAAACAGTGGTTTATTTACACTTCTATAGAGAACAACTTGTGCAAGTTTGATCAAAGTAGTCGATCGCGTTCAGAAATAACGGCGAATAAAACCCGAAGAAGGAGAAATATTGCGCACAAACTCATAGAAAATCTTGAATGGCCCGGTTCCAAGCTGGTTAAAGTGCTGAAGATGCCGATAACAGCAGTTTGTCGAGTGCTAAAAACCTACAAGGAAACCGTTGGTGTGGAAAGGAATCAAAGGACCTACGTAAAAACTGGAACTACGGATCGTCAGCTGCGCAGTAAGGTTTTGAGGTTTCGATCCGAGATGTGGCCAGAAGGTACCACGCCAACTTCCAAACGCACAAACATCCTTCCCAGGGAAGGATACAAGTCGTACAAAGCCATTAAACATCCGAACCGGCACATGGGGAAGAATTCCGTAGTCAAAAAGCGTGTAAGGCTCTTGTACGACCGTGTTTTGACGAAACACAGGCGATGCAGTTTTATCGATGACGAAACATTTTCAGCAGATTCCCAGTCAAAAGTCTTACATTGCGACTGGACGTGGGTATTTTTCGGGAAAATTCAAGAAGTTCGCAAAGAAGGCCATGGTTTGGCAAGCGATTTGGAGTTGTTGCCTGAAAATGACGATGACATTCTAAGTTTACATAAAAAAATGCCCGAAAAAGCGTGAATTGCCGTCCACAAGCATCATCAAAAATTCATCTTTTGACCCGAATTGACCAGCTGCCACTACTCCAATGTGGTTCTGGAGTGGTATGCTGCCAACAAGATGGATTTGGTCCCCAAGCCAATGAATCGTCCGAATTGCCCGGATTTTCGATCAATCGAAAAGTGCTGGGCAATTTCAAAGCAGCGACTTCAACGAAGCGGCAAAGCAACCAAGGACATCCAGCAAATGCGGGCAAAATGAAAGAAATCCGCTGATTCCGTGGCCGTTTCCATTGTACGGAGAAACTGGAGAAATGTAACCATCCAATGCTGTAACTTTGAAGTTTTAATAAAAGTAATAAGAAACCTTTAATGGACTTTTTAAACTTATTCAATCATAAATAACAGGTCTTCTGTACAGTTTTACTTTTAGTTTAGCCTCTACGTAATACATAACTGGATGTTCCATAGAAACTTATAAATTTCTCATGAATGGAAACTTTTAATCGACATTCGAATGCATGTTATAATGTTTATCAAGCATTCAACCTAAAAATGCCTGAATATTAAATTTGTTATTGTTGCAATGATATCAACTGTTTGTGTACGTACTTCTAATGTTAAATCTGTCAGTTGTCAAATCCCATTGAGATTATTCTTGATTTCTTCCGCAGAAAGTTTTCCACGCATCCAATCAAAACACAATCCCAAACGAGTAATGGTACCCCGTCTTACGGTACCTATCATTCCAGGCAATTTTCAGCGAAATTTTTTGACTTTTGTCTCAGGCCACGAAAAAGGAATTGCATTCACGCTCGCTCGATTTGATTCAATGTTAAGTCGTTTTCGACCCTTTGAATGGAGCCACTCAAGTTTGAGTAATTCATGTTGGGATTTACAAGTCGACAAATTAAAAACATCTATCTGATTCAAATCCATGCGCTTGACTTGCCGTTTTTTGACGAAAGTGAGTCATAGATGATTTAAAATTTAGTCAAATAGAGCGAGCGCCTAGGATCAATTCTAAAGTAGAGTTTAATTTAGTTCGATTTCCAGTAAGAGTATTGTTTAAGTCTAGCGAACTGAAATTTCGGATGGTTTCAGGGCATTAATGTTTTTAAACTGCAACTTATATGATTCAACGGCTTTACCGAAGTGTCCGTGTGGAGCAACTAAAAATGCAATGACGTACGAATTGATAAGGTAAATCAGGTAAATTTTATCACCTTCCTTATGCGCTGGTATAGGCTTTTGAGGTTTTTTCAAGATTTCAGAGGGTTTCCAGAAAGTTTTGGAACTCGGATCTAATTTTGACACATTTTTCAAAGATGTTTATTCTTTGGGGCAAAGAAACGTTTTTTAATTTGTTTTTGTAAATCTCGCCATATGACTTTCATAGCGGGATCACGTGTTTTTTTTTATATTGACGCGTACATTATCCAGACGAATCAAGAGCTGAAAATCGTCATCGATTATAACTGAATCGAATTTAACCTCGCATTTGGCGTTGAAGCATCTTTTGCTCTAACTATTGAAAAAGCCAGAGATTCAAGAGCATTATTAATTTCGTTTGTTGTTTGCAATGGAATATTAGGAACAAAGTTGTATTCCATAAATGTTCGATACTGATCCCAATCAGCTCTATGGTAGTTGAAAGTAGAACTGATGGAATTAGAAATGATTTCTTGAGATATTTCAAATGTAACTGGTAGTCAGGGATGCCATATTCACAGACATGTCTGTAAATTTGCAGACTTTTCATTTTTATTGCAGACTTTTTCAACGATGCAGACATTTAGCAGATATTCTATTTATGTTGCAGACTTTTACAGACATTTGAAATAATTTTTTTTAATTTCAAATAAAGGTATTCTATGAAGTTCGGATTTAAAACGCACACAGTATGCAGTAGAGTATTTAAACGCAGTATAGTAGATACGGTAAAAAGCTTTGTTGAAATGTTTTAAAATATCGTAGGTATCATTTAAAGTAGAAATCCTCGAAGAAACGGAAGCGGTGGGGCCGCTTGGAGACACAATGGGGCCGGAGATAAGTTTTGTAAAGGCCCCTTTCCGAGGGTAACATGGAGTCCCTATTTATGGTTGTGTTCCATCCCACGCGTGTTCAAACCCATGCGAAAAATTACTATCAAAGCGTAGGTAATATTGGTCCTTTGCTATTAAGTCACAACGAAAATCAAGGTTCACAACAATACAAATCATATATCAGAAAGTTAGAGATATCCTCGTAAAAAAAATCTCCTACGGTCAGGTTGAAACTTCTCGGAAGTTTTGGGAGCAAGCAGTTCATGCAAGAAGAACCTTCAAAAATTCATAACCGAAGTTCAGGGGGAGAGGACTTCCCTGAAGTTTGGAATTTTTCAGAGGTTTTGGAGTTTTTCCCAGAAATTCAAGATTGAACTTCCCAGAAGTTCAGAAAAACATACTTCCCCAAATTTCAGACGGGAGCTAACCAAGAAGGGCACTACCTATAGTTTCTTAAAAATCCTGGAAAAAAATCCTCAGGACGATGCGTCATAGAAGTCGAGGAAAGAACTTCTCTCAAGTTCAGGAAATAACTTCCCAGAAGTTTTGGAAGAAACTTATCGAAATGTTAGTTGGAACTTCCTTGAAGTGCTTGGCAGCTTTTCCAAAGTTCAGAGGAGTACATTCTGCATTTCAGAATAAGGATTTCTCAAATTCTTTAGGGAGAAAAGAATGAAACTTTCCAGGAGCATTGGGGGTGCTTCCTTCTAATTTGAGCACAAATTTCCCAATAGTTCCGGATCAAACTTCCCCAAATTTCTGGAGAAAACTAGATAGATTAAATAGGTAGATTCTTTTGATGAAATTAGGAAGAAACGTTCCAGAAGTATAGGGGGATCTTTCTAGTAGAGCAAGCAGGAATTTCTCAGAAATTCAGGAACAAACTTCCCCGAAGTTCAGGACAGTACTCTCTGAAATTCAGAAGAGATTATTTCGGCAGTTCAAAAAAGAACTTCTCAGAAGTTCAGGAAGAAACTTCTAGCAACTTAAGAAGATTTTCCAAAAAATTCTGAAGAGTACTTTCTCAAAATTTATCAGAAACTTTCCTCGTAGTTCAGGATGGAACTTATCAGAAGTTTAGAAAGTAACTATGTTGAGGAAAAAAATTGCCAAATATTTCTGGAAGGTAAGATTGGGTTATTAAATGTGAATTTTGAAGAAAATAAGGAGTGACTGCCATGAAGTTCACGAGGAATTTTGCCTGAAGTTCAGAAGGAAACTTCCCAGAATAAAGCAAAGAACCTTGCAGAAGATCAGGAGAGAGTTTCCATGAAATTTAAGAGATAATCACTGACTAACCGAAGAAGCAGTCTATACAAAAATCATTCATTTGACCATAATGATATTGATGATCATGACACCATATTAAAATATGGTACACACAATCAATGGTTATTGTTGAATCAAGAAAAAAAGTCTGTTGAATTTATCAAACGAAAACTAAATTTTGATTTTAAAATACAAAACCAGAAAGAGCGTTACAGGGGAAAATAGCTATGAAAAATTGTGTCATCTATGCGAATGCTTCAAGCTTCAGTGTCACTTTAAAAATATGAAACAATAGTGTAATGTTGCATACAATCTAAGAAATAGATGCAGACATGTTAACATAATCATACAAATAGCGATAATGACATAACTCACTCTCTTATTACGTCTTTTTGTTGAAAGAAGTATAATTTTCTAAAAAAAAATTTACAGACTTTTATAGACATTCCCAGACATTTCAAATTTTTATCACAGACATTTGAAAAAAATATATGGCATCCCTGCTCGAAGGTGATCAGAACCAAAGTCAGCATGGGTCATCAATTGACTACAAAGTTGACATGAATCAGTTAGGACCAAATCAATAGTTGAGGGATTTCTGACTAAAGAAAAGCAAGTTGGACTGTTTGGGTATTGTATTGTGTAATATCCTGCAGAACAATGATCAAATGGTATATTACCATTGGCATTGCTTTCTGAAGTATTCCATTAGCGGTGTTTTGAATTGAAATCACCAATAACGAAGAATTTAGACCTATGACTGGTAAGTTTCTGAAGGTCACTCTTGAGCCAGTGCATTGGAAGAGCAAATAAGTCGCTATAAAATTAAATTGGCCAAATTTTGTTTCAACTGAAACCCCAATAGTTTCAAAAATTTTGGTTTCAATTTCGTATTAATTCCTCATACATTGCATTGTCAGCTGTACTCCCTTCATTTTAAAGAATATAACACATATCAATTAAATAAAAAACAAATATCTTTAAAACAAGAGTAAAATAATACTATGTGTTGAAGATAATGGGAATTAATTAGGAACATTAAAAAAATGTGTGCCTTTAATCGGATCTCTGACAACAATCTTCATTTTTCTGTATGAACAGTAAACTTGTAACGTGTCACGTGCTATATATCTCAAGGTGGTTCAATTTCAGAATTCAGAATTAGGTGATTTGAAAAAAAAGCGGAGATGATCTCAGTAATCGGTGATGCCAAAAATTGATCATCATGATGGCAACATGATTGTTTTTCCAATTTACACTGAATTTCTGGCATATATGGTACATGGACCGATTGAAAAGGCTAGGTTTACTTAACACCCCGTTACCGTATATCTTATGAATCCGGTTAATCATATTCTATCAACCTTATACTTGGTGTTTTATTCGTACTCAGCATATCATCAACTAAATAACATAAAAACTGAATGTGGGTGGAGGCAAAAAATTATATTAATTCATCATCACTGAGAAACCAAATTTTGCGAATGAATCCTATTCCTGATGCTAAAACGATAAATCAGGATAATCTTATACTTTGCTTTTGACGGAAGAGTTCTGGAGAGCATGTCATCTATTTTAGTTGCCCCTTCATTCCTTCGAACGCGATTGTGGTTCTTTTTTCGTCATAGAAAAAAAACCGTAGTGACTAATGATAATCTTCCAACCGATGGTGATTCTGGTGGAGAAGGCATTCGGTTTTTTGTAATTCCAAAAACGAAGGCAGTTGGCATTTGAGTCCAATTCAGGCGGTGTATTGTTTGGACAGAACATGCCGCAGCTGTTCTCTTGGTGACAAATCC
>JASCZW010015631.1:0-20147 GCA_034211315.2 Aedes japonicus
AAAGCACTGTAGATGCATGATGCTTTAGGAACATTCATTGAAAGGGCAAGGGCTACCCCGTGGTGGTTCAATTAAGTTCGGGATTAGTACAGTAGGTGGCGTGAGCTTAAGCATGCAAAATGGTAATATTAATTGGTTTCAACATGGAATATCTTGAGATCCAGGCCATACGGAAAGTTACTGTCTTCAGCAAAGGTTGGCCTTTTGGTTGGTGGATAGTAGTCCAGAATTAGCGCTATTTTAAATATATACACTGTGTCCAATATATTCACATACAAAATAAAACTCTATTTATTTCAAATCGATAATCCAGATTTTATTGATAACTTTACCCATTATATTGCAATATAATACTGATCCAACTACACCAGCTTTACCAGCTCCAGACGTTTTTCGAAACCGTCATAGGCGGTACGCCCCACTTTCATCGGCATTTCGTTCCAAATTCGTTTGATTACGGTTTTGAATTGGTTCATATTAGACACCCTGTGGTCATTTACCTTCGCCAGCATGTATGACCATACGAAATAATCCAAGGGATTGAGATCTGGTGAACTGACCAAAAAGTCGGTCAAATTTTCTCGCCACCAGCCCTGAACGAGATTTGCAGTATGCAATGGCGCTCCGTCCTGCTGAAACACATAGTGATCATCTCCAAACACCTCTTCTACATATGCCTTGCCAACTTTCTCCAATTCTTCCGTTTTATAATATACGGTATTCACTTTAACGCCTCATTTTAGAATCTGAATAAACAACCAAAATAACAAAATAAAAACCTAAAATCGTTGAATATCATAATTATAACTTACTTTATTATCACTGCGAGCATATTGATAACAAATTCTGTTTTATAAGCAAATTTATTGAAATTGTTTCAAATAATTTCAGATTGAAATCAATTTCCAACGCAAATACTGTGCAGCTGCGGGAAACTAGTTGAAAAATTGACTGCAAAATAAAACACAAGCCTACTTTAATCAAATTGCAATCCTATAATGGAAAGTTTATTTTTCATCGAAAAGTTTTTGATTATGCCATCACTCGTTTTGGTGCTTGTTCAGTTTGAAAATATTTAGCTTTTCTTCCCTTTTTTGTGAGTAAACTGATTATAAAATTGAAAATAATTGACTGTTCACTCCTCCAGCGCAGGACGTATTCTAAAACTTGATTTTTTACGACACAATAATCTTTTTGCGAATTTTCATTTTCAAACATTCGTTCAATATTTCAGACAGCGCCATCTGTCAGAATCATGGTGTTGAGGCACCCTTCCCTACATTATGGATTGTACAATGGAATGAGATTTATTTTTACCACTTCTGAAGGTTGAGGATATCTGGTTATTTTACTGCAGCGCTTTAAAGTACTAGGTCGGATCCGGAATATTTTGATAGCAGTTTGTTTTGAAATGTTTCCTCTTTCAATGCTGGACATTTCGTCACGATTTTGATTCAACGAAGATATACTTCATGAAAGCCGCGAACCGGAAACTAATGAATCCTAGAGGGTTTGAGCTGTTTAATGGAATACCTGTAACTAGAAATTAGAAGAAGAATTAGTATCTTCCATTAAATTCCAACTACCTTTGCTTATCTTCGACAGATACGCGTATTTCGTCTACAATGTGCAGACTTCTTCAGTGTCTCGTACTAATAACTCGACTTAGTACGAGACACTGAAGAAGTCTGCACATTGTAGACGAAATACGCGTATCTGTCGAATATAAGCAAAGGTAGTTGGAATTAAATGGAAGATACTAATTCTTCTTCTAATTTCCCGGAAACTAATGTTTGACATCTACTTCGAAAATCGGACATTGCATTCTATCGATCTGCAGGATCATTGCAAGCGTGGTAGTGGAAATAATAATCGGAAGTTGCATTTAAAGGTGTTGAAAGCAATTAGGGCTGTCGGATTATGATATCGCTAAGATATTCACCCGTCAGAAGGAATCGTTTGCAAGAAGGATTGCGATCTTTTAGACCCAGTAAGCGACCAAAACAGGACACTGAAACGGAATCTGGAATCCGTATGACATACCCGGAACTTGAACAATGAGGTTCTTGTGGAGCTTTAGCTTCCACGAGCTACCGAAACATTTGGAATTGGTGCGTACCTACCGAAGCGTCCGTTCGTGGCGACCGTCAGAGAAGTAAGAGGACGAGCCAAGTTTGTTACTAGCCTACTTCGATGCTTTCGGGAGCTTGTGGCAGAGGGTGGCTGTCATATGATGCGGGTTAGAGCTCATGGGGAAGTAAGCGACTATCATCTCTAATCGAAGGACGAAGTTCTCATGAAGTACGAAGGATGCATCCTCATGGACGAGTTCTATAACGCCACTGGTCAAAGTGGTGTCCCTAGCCAGTCAACTTTGTGTTTGTCTATACACTGATAGGCAAAATAAAGTGCCCACCTCATCGTTTTTTCAATTTCTCTCATATACTTGGTTCAAATGAAAGTTAACACACTGTATTTTTTTTATTTTCTTATTTTTTATATTCTTTTTAAGTTTCACTTATGGAATACTGCAAAAAAAAAGGAGTTTTACTTAAAGAAAAAAAAATCAATTTGTGTTGAAAAAGAAACAGTGACAAAATAAAGTGCCCCCTTCAAAAATCGATATGTTTTCAATAAGTTTCCATTGGAAGACCCCTCGATTGTTTATGTTTTGAAATTTTGACATGTTTTGAAGCAAACGGCTTAACCTGGTGATTTGTTTACGTGATCGCATTTGATTCAATTGAAAAAATGGAGATCGCAGTGCTTTCGAAAGCAATTCCCTTGTGTATCCAAAAATTGGTCGTTCGTGATGTGCAAAACGGTAAATCGCACCGGGCTGTCGCTAAGAAGTACAGTATCAGTAAGGCAGCGGTTGGCAAAATTTTTCTGAAGCTTAAAACGTTTGGATCAGTGGAGTATCAGTGGTTTGGATCGCCCTGGCAGAGGCAGGAAGCGGAAAACGGATGCGAGAACGGACACCAAGATCATGCGCGAAGTCAAGAAGAACCCGAAGGTAACTGTCCGCGAGATCCAGGAAACCCTTCAGTTATCAGTTTCCGGTCGAACTGTTCGGCGCCGTCTCGTAGCACAGGGGTTGAATAGAAAACTTGCCCGGAAGCGCCCATCTATCAGCAAGGCAAACAAAGCCAAACGGCTTAAGTTTGCTAAGGAGCATGCTGATAAGCCCCTAGAGTTCTGGAAAACGGTTCTCTGGACGGACGAATCAAAATTCGAGCTGTTTAACCGAAAGCGGCGGGTTCGTGTTTGGTGCAGATCGGGAGAGGAGCTTCAGGAGCGCCACATCCAAGGCACGATGAAGCATGGAGGAGGAAACGTGATGGTGTGGGGGTGTTTTTCGTGGGGTGGAGTGAGAAGCATTGTGAAAATCGACGGGATAATGACGGCAGATTCTTACATCAACATCCTGCGAGAAAATCTGGAGGTTTCGCTGATCCAGACGGGCCTTGAAGAGAAGTTCGTATTCCAGCAGGACAACGACCCGAAGCATACTGCCAAGAAGACCAAGTCTTTCTTCCGGTCTTGTCGGATCAAACCGCTGGAATGGCTTCCACAAAGCCCGGACCTCAATCCCATATAGAATTTGTGGGCGATTCTCGATGCCAGGGTTGACAAAACTGGTGTTACCAATAAAAATAACTGTTTTGAAGCCCTGGAGCGCGCCTGGGAAGAGCTAGATCCACAGCACCTAAAGAACCTAGTCGAGAGCATGTCAAAGCGCCTGCAGGAGGTCCTGAAGGCCAAAGGAGGACACATCAATTATTGAAATGCTTTTATTTTACTTTAATTTATGTTTTCTGTAGCCTAAATGAAGTGGGCACTTTATTTTGCCACTGTTTTTTTTTTCAACACAAATTGATTTATTTTTCTCCTTTTTTACAGTATTCCATAAGTGAAACTTAAAAAGAATATAAAAAATAAGATAATAAAAAAAAAACAGTGTGTTTACTTCAATTTGAACCAAGTAAATGGAGAGAAATTTAAAAAAAACGATGAGGTGGGCACTTTATTTTGCCTATCAGTGTACATTCGCATCAAAGCATATGATCTGGCTAGGTATTTACAGCGGCGGAATAAACTCAAAATGGACGGAGAAGTACTATGGTGGTCTCGAGACAACGGGTTGGATTTCTTCGAAAAGGATATTAATCCATCAATTCCTCCCAATTGAGAAATGTTGGGCAGTTGTTAAATCGAATTTGAACAAGAGTAGAAAGGTGACTCGGGATGCAACAGAGTAAAAGATGGTGGAACAAAATAGGCGCTCAGGTTAGCCAACAGAATGTCCAAAATATGATGAGTATTATTCAGAGAAAAGTTTGAGATTTTATGAAATCCGACAATTTCAGAATAAATTTTCGCTATTGTTCCTTTAACCTTCCTCGGGTATAAAAAAAAGCTAGCACATAAGACATCAGATTCAATATTGACTCGCATTTCAACCCTTTCTAGAACTATGAAATTGAAAGGTTATGGCCTAAATAACGCTTTGGTGGTAGAAATACCTGGTTCCAGTAACGTTGGCCACCGGGAATCTGCTACAAAGGGAAGGAGGTTTCAGACATTTCCAGAAACATTCCAGACTAGTTGTAGAGCGTTGCCGCTTTGAACAAAGTTTATCATTGTTATTAGTCGTCTTGTGAGATTATCATCTTCCTTTGCTTATCTTGACAGATAAGCTGCAGTCTATCTTTTCCAAATGAAGCGCTAGAGTGTAGCCGTTTTTGAAAAACTTTCTCAGAATGTCATTTGTCGCCTTGTGAGATTATCAGACTAGTTCTAAATCTTGAATCAGAGACGGCACTGCAGTCTATCTTTTCAAAATGATTAGTTGTCGAGAGAGTTGTCGGCTTCAGCAAAGTTTCCCAGTATATCATTTGTCGTCTTGTGAGATTATCATATTAGTTCCAGATCTTGTCTCAGAGATAGCGGTTTATCTCTAATAAATGTAGCTCTAAAGAGTTGTCATCTTCGGCAAACTTTCTCGGTTTGTCATTTTTCGTCTTGTGAGATTATCATATTTGTTTCAGATCTTGCCGCAGAGATGGCGCCGAAGTCTAAGGCGAAATGAAGCTCTAGAGAGTTGTAGTTTGCTGCAAAATTTCATAGAGTGTCATTTGTCGTCTTTTGACAACATCATATTACATTTTGATTGTTGTTTTTTGTATTCTCCCGAAGCGCGGAGTAACAATAAATGATAAAATTTGTCAGAAGCAGATAATTTCCCGTGTACATGAGAGGTTCTAGAGATAGACTGCAGTGCCATATTTGCAGCTAATATGATGATGTCAAGTGACTACATTTAATATTTGCAACACTCTAAAGCTTCATTTGAAAAAATAGACTGCAGCGCCATTTATATGTCAAAATCTGAAAATAATATAATAATGTCAAATGACTACATTTTATATTCCAAACAACTTTGCCGCAGACGGCATCTCTGTAGAGCTTCATTTGACACAGATAGACTGAGGCGCCATCTCTGCAGCACGATTTGGAACTAAGATGATAATATTAAAAGACAATTCGTTATGCACTGAGAAACTTGTCTGAAGACGTCAATTCTCTACAATGAGTCTGGAATGTTTTATATGCATTTCCGTAAACGCACAAACTAAGAAAATAATACCGATCTCGGTTGAATTTCTGCTCAACGCTCGGTAGTCTGTTCGGTTCAAAATGGAACAACAGAGTTCTCGTTAAATTTTTACTTTCTAACAATCTGTCAAATTTATCAAAAAACTCGGTTGGAAAAAATAAATCCAATCAGCAATAACCGAAAATCGGTTAACTTAAATATTACCGAGCGCTGTCAAACAAACCGACTTTTATGTTTTAATTATGGAATTCGGTTCTTTTTGGCTATGCTGGAATGTTGATTTAAATGGCTTCTAATCTAGCTTCGAATTTTTCAGTTACATTGTTTATTGATGCAAAAAAATCCTCATACATTCACCTATTTTCAAATTACAAGCAAGAGACATAACCTGCAACGTGTTCATGGCAAAACAACTATAGCGCAGGATGAAATATGTATATGCAAATATAATTGCAAAATGTATAACTTACAGAAAATTTCAACTAAACGTGCATCCTCCTGTTGTAGCCTTCTTGGTTATTTATTTTTCCCATTTTCATTTGATAAAAAAACACAGTACGGAGAATTTTTGCACCGCACACACGAGATAAAATGGCTGACCGATTTTTCAGACCTTATCGAGTCAGCTAAAATAGTGTTTGACGTTTAAGAATATTTAGTGAATGCTCTGTTCAGGTAACCGAGTTATCTCGGTTTTCCTGTACCGAACTCTTGAATATCCCTGCTCTACCGTACAGTTCCGTTCATGTTTCATTTTTAATCTGTCAAATAGTAACCGAAATTTTGACTTGAAAAATACACCCGAAAACAGTATATGTAAACGATTTATTCGGTTTCTTGTTGGTAACCGATGTGGTTCGGTAAATAATTGATCCTAGTTCGGCGTTATTTTCTAAGTGTTCAGCCAAAGTAAAACTTACTTCCCCTTGTAGCAGATTCCCGGGGGACAATGTTACCGGAACCAGATTTTTTTGTTTCAATGCTTTTTGAGACCATAACGTTTCAAATGGTACATAGACATTGACATTAAATTAAAATTTCGCAATTCTACGAAGGGTTGAAATCCGGGTCAATATTGACCCTAATGTCTAATGCGTCACTTATTTTTTTGTACAACCTCTTTAATGATTTAAATAAAAGAAATCAGATTGGTTTAAAAACAAAAGAGATAGCGTCCATTGAAGTTGCGCCAGTGGTCAGAATTGACCCCAATCTCTTAGGAAGGTTAAAGTGCAGTGAATGACCGTCATTTCAAGTAATCAACATTTTAATTTCATTAAAATGGTTTCGAGATAGATCCGTTTTTTTTGCGTCCAGACTGACTGACAGACAGACAGAATTTTAGTCAAAAGTTTTTTTTTCCTGCAAACTGTTAGTCATCAGTTCGGGTTCTGAAATAGTCTCAAGTATTGATTTTCAGTCGACCCTTTTTTTCGAAGTGAAACGTCAATCATGATTAATTATTCAGTTTGAAAACTGTGCTTTGTTTTCTTCTGTAGTTTTGGCTCTCATTTCGGCGTTCTGCCACATTTATTTTGGCTGTGATCCTACGCTATGTCTAGGATATATAGCAAATTAGTTAAATTCAATTCAATTTTGAGGCTTCTTCTCTGACGTGGCATCAAAATCGTTTACTAATTTTACCCCACAGTTCATTCAACTCAATCAATTTCTTCCGATGACTGTCGAAAATGACATTCCGTCGATCTGTTGCTACTGTAATTAACAAGAGCCTACTTCGATCGACCGTGTAATCACCCGTAGTCGTCATCCGATGAAACAACGACACATTAGTGGCAGGCAGCGTCTAATGTAAATTTGATTGGTTGTTGCTTTGAGACTGATTGCATCTCGAATTACTATTGACCGTTGTGTTGTTCTATCTCGTTGTTAATCGGCATTACAATGTAAAATTGATGCAAATGTATCCACTGCCTATTTACTCTGCATTTTTGCAATGGAACGAGATGTAGCGCAACTAGATTATATGGGAGACGAAATTGATGTCTCTATTCGAAGAAAGATCGTCAGTAGCCGGCGTCACTCATACAGTAAGACTGCGTGGGAATTCGACCAATATTTTTCGTACTGTTTCCTTTATTTACTTGCACACCAATTAGCATTTGCGGCAGATCGTGGAAGGCACACGCAGTCTGCGGCAAAAGTATCTCCGTACGTAGGGCAGAGAGCGCATGGGTTAAGTGACGCATCCCATATGACTGTGAGGCAGCCGTACGGGATCTGCCGCATTTCATATAAAGACATCGCACGGGATGCAACCGGGTGCATAGTGGTGCGATCAGGCGTCAGTTTGCAGTGCAGAGAGCGTTCCTGTTTGCGGTGTTTTTTCGTCTTCTTCTCTGCTCTCTGGCTACTGGAGAAACGAAAGTGAAAGTGTGGCTCGGGTTGTGTGGTGTAATGGTATCTCTTTTTTGTTAATTTTGGGCTCCAGCAAGTAGGCATTGATTTTAGCAGATTCGTTTAAAAAAGAGTTGCAGATTTCGATTTTTAATTATTTCAACAGAAGCTATTTAAGTGCAGTGCATGAGTTGAAGTTTATCGAAAAATTGGGGACAGTGACTTGAGGCTTTGAATTATTATAGTTACTCAATGTGATTTATTCCTTAAAGTATTTTATTAAAATCATCAATATTTGGTGGTCGTTTCTGCTACTCTATATCAAAAACAAAATAATTTGTTTTTGGATTCTAAAATTGATTCTAATTTAATACAACTAGCACGACTGCCTCCACTTCTCCTAGGGAACAAATTTCAATCTTGAAAAGCGGTCTATTGCTCTCTTCTTAAGATGTTTTATTTTTAAATCGCGAAATTGTATTGCAAACTATTACATTTTACTACACGTGCCGCTCTTGAATGGTGCGTTGGTAAACAATTGATTTACACTGTTCTATTTCGGACCGTAAACACATGTCAATTCGATTGATAACATTTGCACATTTCCTTTCATAAACAATCAACAGATACGATGAAAAGATTACATTCTACCGTAGACCTTGCCGAGTATAAATAGCCTAAGATAAAGAATTCTACTAACGGAAATGATTCCTAAATGGATTGCACGATCTATCAGCGTGTTTTATCCTGTTATTCGCGGAAAAATGGTTAAAGCCTAAGTCCATTGATAAAAATTTACACGTGCTGGGCATTGATAGAACAGGCCTTGATTGATTTTCAAAGTATACTCTATTAGTCGAGAAGGATATAAATATTTTCGATTATCACATTTTTAATTACTGCTAAAATGCAAAATTATCTACTGAATTAGAAATTCTGAGATACTGCGACATAGAGGCCCATTCAAATTTATTATTCTAAGTTACGTTTTGACACAATCCTGATAAATTTGGCCGTTGCCCTATCCTTTTCGTGACAATGAACTGAAATTGCATGCATTCTTAGGTGAGCCGTTTTCAGCGCCTACTTATGATTTAATAAGTATCACACAAATATCAATTCCTTTTGCACCTTAAGGTATGTTTCTAAAGCACCACAGAAGAGAAAGACATAAATATGTAACAGTCAAAGGAAAATTCAAGTTTTTCTACCTTCCATTCACTTCAGCTTACGACAACAGACGAATATACAAACATCGAAATTTAACGGAACTAAGCATTGACTAATTGCATGACATTGACGGATCGCATCAACGCTAACGTCAGCTTGATTTCTCATCCTGCAGACCTTTACACCTATCAATTGATTCATTTGGCACGTACGAAATGATTGGGCAATGTCACACCTTCTCCCTCGATCGCTCTCTCTCCTACTCACTCAATCGTGGCGGCAATCTAATTCGAGATCGCCACAGGAAAGCTTACCGGCGCGCCTCCCAAAACGTTTTTCTTAACTAACCACCGGTGCGCGACGGTCAGGCGCCGCGACTTGCTTCGATGAGCTACTATGTCACCAGCTGTCGAGCGCAAGCGCGCCCGCGAAGCAGCGGGAGCGAAACGGAATGTGAGCTTCTAAGCCGGCGAGCTTTTCATTCGCGGAATCTCCGCGCAAGGTGTATCATTGTCTTTGTTGCGAATCGCGCCTTCAGTGGCTTGCGAGTCGCGTATTTGAACTGGTTCGATCACTGCTCAGCTGGGAAGGGCGATACCACGCGCTCGAAGGCACTTAGGATTAGTTAAATAATTCTGATCGTCCGGATGAATTACGTTCCGCGAAGAAGAAGACGAACTCAGTTGATTTTGGCTTAAAACTTTTGGCATTTAAAAATACAGGGTCGTTTGAGTGAACAAAAGAAAGAATGGCGAAGTTGTGGAAACTCGTCCGATGATGGGAATACTGTTCAGTGAGTTAGTCAAGTGCACAAGAAACAGCAGATCAGGAAGTGGCAAAAGTTACTGCTCGAGCAAGAAGATACAGATGACAGCTCGGATCCTCGGGTTTGCATTGACGATGGATGCTTGCAGTGGGGACGTTCATGAAAGGATACCAGGCGGGACCGTTCGAAACTTTCATGAGAATCCCGTTTTGCCAAACCGCCGGTGGGTCAGCTGAGATTTGCGGTGAGTATATTTGTACAGAGCATGAAATGATTGGTTGGAGGAGGCGCATCGGTACGCAGTAATCGCGAAATAGGTTGGATCACACAACATTTAATGACCTTGCAGGACCAGTTCAATAAGCCGGAATCAGTTGCAACTGTCTGAGAAACATCAATGTATACGTATGCATGTTCTGTGTGAAAGAACAATGTAGGGCAAAGACCTCGTGATTCAGGAATGGTCATTATGAAATTGTTTCTCAGGACTGATCAGCGTTTCGTGATTTGACGTTGCTTCCACGCAGAGATTGCTTTCCAGCCTCAATTGCTTAGTTCAGGTACGTTCGAATCAGATTTCAGGTTGTAGGAAGAGATTTCTTTAGTCAAATGTTCAGTGGATTCAGTGCATTACAAATGATTGAATTTATTTTTAAATTTGGATCGGAAAAAGGATCGATATTGCGGATATATTGATGAGCTAATTTTAATCTTATGAAAAGGGACCAGATACTGACGCTGTGCAGCAGGGTGAAATTTTATTCTTTACAATGGATTTAATGATTGATTTTATCAGTTTATGAACATTGAAAAGTTAGTAGCACCAAACATCATGAATAAACATGGAAGAACTACTATCTAAAAATCAAAGAATATCCAAGAATTCCATTAGAAAAATTATGGAATAATTTAGAAATTTTAGAATCACTCCGCACCCATAGAGCGTCGATTTTTTTTTTGTTGTGCTCATCATATCTCAAGTTTTTTTCGTCAACCATTTCATTTCTCTTTCTTTAAGTTGAAAACTTTCAATATGTTTATTTTGGGCCTCATAGCACAGAACGAAGTATATCCTGAACGACCAACAATGATGAAGCTTAGGTGTTCTTAGTCGCGCCATCTTGCGGTTGAGGTTATACATTTTACGCGAAAATAATTTAATCTGCTTCAAGCTTAGACAACATTTTTAGGCCTGCTAGTATAAAGTAGCAAGGTACTTACATGAAAGTTTGTTACCTCATAGAACGAGTATATAAATATAAATAAAAGATATTATTAATAGATTTCATTTAAAATTAGCTTTTCTGACTTTTCTATTGTGTGAATAATAAATTGGACTGCGTACGTACATCGATTTTTTCATACTCTTTACATCAAACTCCATCACCTTACATTTTAGAATTTGGAGAAGTCTATATTCAGACTTTAATACTTCTTTTAAATTAACAAACCCTGTTTCATTCAACCACTTTGACAAGCTGATTCCACGGTTGAAACCGACATATGCATTTCAGCATTAACCTTAATTTTTAAATTGGAGCTCGGAAATTTTTTTAATGTTTTAACAACAAGTTGCAGTGAATTATCGGACAAATTGAAAAAAAAATAACACCGAAACATCGATACACATTTTTTGTGCAATAAATATGATAACTACTAACTTTTGGTATCCTCTCTTGTCTCATCATTTTTTGTGAAATAAAAACATGAAGATATTAGAAGAAATGTCGTAGCGCAGTCCCTTAACATTGGCATAGAATTATTTAGCATTATCGAAAAAATACTCTTTTAATTTATTCGAACCTTCTAACGGAATCTCCTCATGGAAATCTTTCAAGTGCGTTAAGTTATTTCTTAGCTATTTAATTACGTTATAACCGCCTATTCTTTGAAATATATGCATGTTTCGTCTACTATTTGCAGTCCTTTCCAGTTCCATAGTAACAGTGGTGCCTGAGTACTAAGTTATCTCCGTGATTGGAAAACGTAAGTTTCACAGAAAACTTATGGAACAACTGTCAAATACACGCAAATGCAAACGCAGCGGACAGGCGCTAAAAGAGAGGTGCGTTAATGGATATTTAAATCAAATGTTTGGCTAAATTAATGGATTTTGTTAAAAATAGATTTGAAATTCATGGATGTTAATTTGATTCTAACTTTCTTGATCAGCAACTGGTGTGTTGAACTTGTGTGATTTGATATTTTGACATGGTTGTAGCTTAAATACTCTACAAATGTTTCATCTTACGTTTAAGGGGATTCTGCCGATGAAAAAGGGGTTGAAAAATTAATTCAAAGCGCAGACAAACATTCAAGCTAGAACGAAGTACAGCAAAACATAAGATTTTGCATGAAGATACACTTAAAAACACTAGCAGCTCTTGCTACTTTGCGAATCGCGGTTCTGTACCAGCAAGAGATAGAGATCAAATGACATTAATTCACCGTTCTCTATATTGCATACGAATTGTTTTCCAAACTGGTTATTGTATTGTACGTCATCTGCGTTATTGTATTGCGTCACTTCAGGGATTTGAAAACAGGCAGGGTTGGTTTGTAGTTTGTTGGTTTGAGTGTTCACGATAGCAACCATATTCGAGGCTCCGTACATTTTATTTCATAAGATTGTAGAAATACATCCAACAATTCAAAGTGTAAGTAAGTAATATGCCTATCTTTTTGATGAGATTACAACAGAACAAAATGGAAAAATCACCAAAATGAATATGGTGGTTTTTCTTCAAATATCAAAGCTATGCTGTGATGAGTCGTATGGCAGCAAACATACCACTTATTGCAGTTGATTTGGCGTTTCTTCAACACTGAAAAATTGAATAAGTGGAAACAAAGAAAATCGAGATACTTTTCACACAACAAAACTCTTGCTTTTCGTGTCATTGAATAGTTCTACCTGCTATTCCGTGCGTGCTCATAGTGTGAGCGAAGCTTACGGCGAATCGAAGTGTGCTTTGACCACGAGCTGACGTGTTACAATGTGAGGACACACTAATTTTCTATTCTCATGTTTTCTCTCGCACGTTTTTTCTAATTTTAAAATGATGATTCTTGCTAGTCCTTATATTATAATCAGTGCCTACATTGTAAACTTTCTTATCGCGATCAATCACCAAATCAGTTAATCCTACCTTCGCTTATCTTGGCGGATTCGCGTATTTTTGTCTACAATGTGCAGGACTTCTTCAGTGTCGATGTACTAATATTTTAGTACAAAGAGAAAATGATATGCTTCAAAGGCACCAAAGGTGAAAAATAAATGTACTAGATCCTGCAAGTGACCAATTTGATGGATGTCCATCTCTATAGAATTCTGAACATTTGCACGAGTTTGAATAAAGGCTGAAGACGCACCTATAAGTTTGTTGTAAAAACTTGTATCCTGAATACACTTTTGACGGAGATATCTAGTATTCAGACAGAAGAGTCCATTTTTTGTGAAGTTGCAACGCAACTGGGGGTTAATACGGTTGTACTTTCATCTCGCTTTTACTTCATTTACACCACTTCACTTTTTATGCTATTATTGGTATCACCGCGATCAAAAATGAACTCCGTTGGTGGAAGAGATAGAAGTGAAAATCGTGGTAACCCTCAGTATTTTTGTTGATTGGCATGTCGTGGTACATGCACACGCACTAATAATACCGAGTCATTCAGATCGTCATCTCGGATGAACTCTTCCATATTTTTCACTTGGGTGACATTCGATTCGATAATAAGATTTTTGTTTTCACTTCGTTTTCACCTTGAGTGAAAACCGTAATAACTCTAAATGAATGAAAATTTAATAAATTTGGTGCTTTTGCTGTTTTTTAAGAAAGAGTCTGGTTAAGAAACTATTCTCGTTTGCTGATGTGTGGCATGTTTTGATTCAACTCGCGGATCAGTAAGTAGAGGTAGAGGTTTTCATTCACCCAGACATCGCCGTTCCTCGTCATCGTATCCTGTCAGTTTGAACATGTTCTCACTGCATAACCTTCGGATAGTATAACTTACTTGTGTATGATGCTGGCACTGAGCGTCACTCAAGCTTCCCTCATTCTTGAACAAGAAGAGGTCAGAAGCTTCATCCTAAATATGCTGCCTTTCCTGAGAAATACGCCTTTTGTTTGTGGATAATTCTCATCAATGCTTTGGTTTTAAATTTTTGGTTGGCTCGTATGAAAGCTTCCTCCGAAGAGAGACGAGGGGTCTCGAGACCACCATAGAAAAAAAATCCTGCCTTCCAAAACCCCATGCCCAATTTTGAGTTCCATTTTGCTCGAACTTAGCTCTTGAACCTGTCTGAAACTGCTCTGTTTCTTCTGTATGTAGAGCTCCTCTTTTCCAGATAGGGAAGGAGTTCTCTGACCGCATAGAAAAAAGTAATCTTGCTCTTCAAAAACACCTCTGTTACTAAATTTGGTTCTAATTTCGGCTGATTGGCTCTCGATTTAAACGAAACTTGTGTTTCGTTTGTCGGGAGCCGCGCTGAACGGGGACGGAGGTCTCGAAGCATCGTAAGAACCAGCTTCTACCGCCCTAAAAACTGCTGCATAAAAATTTTCCGCGACGGTATGAGAATTCATCATGTTAATGATAAATCACTGTGTTCCATTTGCCTATGAGAAGCACTTCTGTAAGCACTCAAGTTGCATTTTACTGTGGTGGAGAGACACACACAAAAAGAACTACACATTTTTTAAATTCTGTCACTGTCATGTTATAATTGCGGAAATTTTTATCGCAATAGTATTATAACTTTGAACCATCTCATCGATGTTTTTGGTTTTCAGTTCTGCCCCATGTACTTGGTGATTGCCTGTTTTCTTTCTAGTCACGCATTGTGCACTGCCTCATTTCTAAAACCTCGACTATTAATACAATAACGATCTTACTTTTTGTTATTGTAGAGCGATCCCAGTGGTACCTCTGTATTTGTTGAATCATTTCCTGTTGAGAGTATACATCAAACACTTTTCTCTTGTCTCGTCCTCCTCTTTCTTCTACCTTCTGTCTTTCTTTCCGCTCTCTTATCCACACATATGATTTATTATCTGTTTCGGCACCGTTTTTGTCATGTGATTGTATTGTGCTTCAAATAGGGTTGGTTTAATCAACACTTTCATTCAGGCATAACATTTTTTGGATTTACTTCTTCGTCGTCCCTTCCTTCTTGCCCATATTTATAAATATTAATCTTAGAAACATATTGATTTATAAATCTCTCTTTCTGCTTTGTAACATATTCTATCCTGACATGATTCTCAGTTTCTTTGCTTGCTCCCTGGTATCTTGTTTGATCTTCTTCAAAAGAAGCGACTTCAGATACTTTGCCGCCACTACCTGTGTTTTTGCCACAACTCCATTTCCTGGAGAAACTCTCAATATCCCATTTACCTATTTTATGTTTATAGTTTTGTTCGAGGGTTTACATCTTTGGAGAAAACAGTGATGCACGCATTAGATACGGGATCGATGCCTTGCGAGCTATGGGATTGTTCTATGTGACCGAGTTTTGTTTGTTGACCACTGATCAACAGTCCGTATGTTGTGTTTGGGTGGCGTCAAATAATTTGCTCGTGTTTAGCGTGATACCGTGATTTTACGATCTTTAATTATAGTGTCGTGCCATTACCGTTTTCTGATGGTCCTCGATAGTCCACTATTTCAGCCTATTTTCTTCTGGCGGTGCTAATGAAGACCATTCTCATCACTTTGAGCAACTTTTCGTTACTGACTGCTTTCCAGCTCATTTGACATATGGCGACTTCAGAGACTGGGTGAACGATGGCGGAAAAAAACTAACAGCAATAAGTTTTCCAAAACTTACGTGGCCCGAAATCAACAGTGTCCGCTGGCGCTGGCGTTCCGCTTACTGAGCAGATGGTCAGGAGTTCAATCCGAGGCCCGTCCCTCTCGCCCAGCTGCTTGTCGCTCGCTCTCTTCTGACGCTGGAGCTTCAAATCCGCGATCTATAAATAACTCCGCACTCACTAACCCCAAATCCTCCTCCCTTGACAATTGTGGAGACACTGAGTGCGTTTCTAGTTACAGGTATTCACGAAACTGCTCACGCACACCCTTAGGAGATCCGGGTGGCTTCTTTTCATTTCAAAATCACTTTCTGGATTATTAATGTAGAAATGCTTCTGGCAATAAGGGGCACCGTATGTTCAACCCCTTCCTAGTGTGGTCTTTCTTCGGTTCTACTTCTTTCCACAGCACACTTGTACGATCTGTACCCATTGCTTTAAGAACTCTGTTCTGCCAACTCGTGTGTTTAAGTACTTTGACTTCATTTAATGTTTGCATTCAACTTGTGTAATTTTAAATTAACTTCTGGTAAATCCCTTTTCAGTGACATGAGTATCTTTTCTTCTCGTTTTTGTTGATTTGGCATTTATTGGTTATTTATACTATTTTTTATATATAAGCTCTTCTATGCTACCTTTATGCAACACTCATTGAACTTGTCTTTAACTTTATCCAATCCTGTGCTTTACCTATACCATTACTATGTATAATCCACTTCTTATGTTCTCAATTCCCTCCTTAGTAGTTTTTGTCGTCAGTTCTTCGTTATCGTTTTTGATTGTAATCAGATACTTTTTCCTTAATTCTAATTCTTCTATTAGACTGAACTACATTGCTAATGTGGTTGCTTATAATTCTTCGGTCTTTTCATTTAGTAATCTGTCTCAAAATATTTGTTCGATTTGTTGTTTATCCTTTCTTCCACACAGTAATCTTGAAATTCATTGTAAAATTTGAACATTACTTTTCATTATGCTTTTCTAATCGATGTATAATAAACATTCTTCTAATATTTATAGTGTTCTTTTTTTTGTTTGGGCGTCAAGGGATTTACAAAAACATGTTCTCAGATTTTCCCACTAGCACTAGTATCTATTTTTAAGTTACTCTCATTGGTTATTGGGCTCTTAAACTTATTATTCATACAAAATTATGCATTCAGATACTTTGTTTAGATTATTAAATGATTTAAAGGTAAGACAAACTGTCAATAATTTTAATTCAAATATCAAAGAATGAAACACTGGAAGCGAAATTTCTACAACTGTTTTCGTTGAATTAGCGAAAAATAGCTGAAATAAACAATTCTTCCGACTTTGTTGTAATAGAGATTGGAGACAGACGTTTTTATCTTTCTTTTGCAAGATAACAACATGAAGGCTGCATGAATGTTTATGGAAATTATTACTGAATAAATCAAGTGATTAGTCAACTAATGTCAAATTCATCAATTTGTTTGAACCTAACTGAGATAATATTTGAATATTTATTGGTCAATTTAATATGGCGTCGAAAACTTTGGAAAAGCAAGCTTCAATGTATTAGACATCAGTATTAGAGATGTAATTTACCATGTTTTCTCTTGAATCATATTAGCTGAAATGATTGTATCATATAATATTATTCTGACTCGAGATTACAGTATAAAAGTTACACATTGCTGCAATAAATAATTTATAACATGCAGAGGATAATCATAAAGACGTTTACAAAAACTCTCGGTTTTAAAAGTAATATTAAAACATAGCTTTTATTTAGGCTATCAAAGACAAGCTTTTGCTGATTTTCAATGTTTCACCTTTAAAACTTTCAACATTACATTCTACTTTTATTTAAACTTCAGTATTACCATTTGCCATGAACAGCATACTTTGAATGACAACCCTTGATTGCCTCAATAAGTGAAAGGGTCAATAATTGATAGGGTTCATAAAAAACGTGCGATTGGTCGTTTTAAACATCTATCGTACCGAGTTCAGGATTATGTTTCCCTGAGCTCTCATCCATTTGCTTTGGCCTCTTCTTTGCCATCTTATTCTGTTCTCCACCACACTCCCGTTTCTTTTTACTCAATTTTTGAGTACAACTGTATACTATCTCTTTTTCTCTCATGGCAATGTTACTCAATTTTCTCAAAAATTAAACTCATTTTTGATAGATCTTTTAGAAATTGAGTAACGTCCGTAGTGAATAAGGATGGCATACAGTGTCATCAAAAATTGAATGCTCCGCTGGAAAACTCACCATCGCAGGGCTGCTGCGTCCGGAATTCCATCCCCATCTCCATCTCTTGTTTCACCAAACAAGCCTGCTGATGGTTCGTTGGTGACAGATCATCATCAAAATAAATGCTTAATGCTTCATACGCAGCAAAATCTCATATAACGTGAAAATAAACGGACAAATGACATTCCTTGTCCCTCGCCCTTGCCATCTTCTGTGGAAATCTTGAGGACATTTTGCAATGTAAGCCCTCACATACATTTGAATCTTCTGTGTAACGGTGGAGTCGATGTCTAAATAGTTGATACCTTGTTGACTTTCTGGATTTATTTTCAAAATGATGGAAGGCAAAGCAAGGAAATGAACTAAACGTTTCATGCGCGATATGTACATTTGGATTTTAAATTAAGATGTGCCATGGCACCTCGAACAAAGATATCTCTTGCAATTGAAATAATCTCTGTGTGAATGTTACGTAAAAATAAAATTCGCTAGTCAATACTGCCGGATGGACTTCAATGGAACATGTTCGAGCTCTTTTAAACTCACTTTGATTCTTTCATCATTTACCGATTGATTGTGTTTTTCTAATAAATTCTCACTACAAAAACGACGCCAAAAACTGCTGAAAGCATTGGGTGTTGAAGCGCAAACCTACTTAAGATCGCTCTATAGTTCTACGATATTGACTGATAATTGTGAACATAGATATTGTGCTACCATTCCTGAGGTTTAGCTTTATATTTTCATTGTTTTACTTATCAGTATGCATCGTTATATTTACAATCAATCAGTACATATTGTCTGTTTTCCTTCCGTTCTAGAATCCATTGCCGAACGAACCCTGGCGTGAGCAGGGAGATACAATACACCGAGAAAAATTCATGTGCATTCCAGAAAAATGACCTTATTCCGATACACCGGCGATGGGAACCGAACTGTCTCTATAGACATATATCGACCGAAGGTCAAGTAGAGTATGTGTTTATCATTCGATCTGAAAATTATCGTACCCAAAAAGTAATGCAACATGAACAAAAGTTGCCTCAACGCTTTATTAATCGTTGACATATGGCACCGCTGCACCATGCAAACGGATATTAACGGAATAATCGCACTTTTGAACTTTGTTTTATATTTATGTCATCGTTTGGTCTAATCCAACCTACCTCCCTGTTGTTCATACCGTACGGCTGGAAGGCACGACTGGTGTTGACGGCTGTTGAAGCATAATTGCGTGCTCCCTTTTTTGGCGTGGATTCGCTCGGTATCTCTCGCTGCCACGCGCGGCAATGACACAGGGATCCAGTCATAAATTCTTCAATTATTGCAGAAACATCTTCGTCGTCAAACCGATACTAAAAAATAGCAGGATTGCAATGACCGCCGTATGATTATCTTGAATGTCTGAAGCAAACAAAACCTCGCTCACTGTTCGCAGCGAACGTGGATCCCATAATATTGTTGCTGCAGATGGAGGCTGTTATCGATCGAGATACGAGCAGAATCCACAACTACGCCTGGAAACATGGCTGACACCGACATTATACTAGTTTGGATTTCGGTTGTAGAGTGATTTTCACCGGGCACGTGTGACTATCAAGAGCCGTTCAGCCACCACGCGTCGTAGTGCACGTCTGTACATCATTTGAATTGATGTGAACTTTAGCGCAATGGGTATATACGGAACTTCGCTGAGCATTCCCACGGTAATACGCAGGGCCCCAATCTGGGCAGCGAGGTAAAGATGATGCATCTCAGTACAAGGTAAGCATTTACTCGAACACCCAGATTTGCGCAGCAATTTGAACGGCACGTATGCGGAAACACTCGGTTGGCATGTGTACCGGCGGACGGCAACTGCCGCAGTGGCCCAGATTCCGGTCAATTTTATCGTGCAGTTATTTTTGTTTCATCTCGATAATGAACTGGTTGGTTTTATGCCAGGTGTGTGTTTCTCAAATGATTTGTAACTCATCATACGAACGGTTAACAATCCAAACAATCTTCTCAACATTCGCGTTGTTTTTCCACAAAATGTGGTGAACTTTTGCAATAGTGGATTTTAGAGTTCTATCTCATAAACTTTCAGGCCTTATAAGGTGTTAAATCAAAATTTGGTCAAGCAAAGTAATGTAATAATAAAGTTTTTATTAATATTAAATTCATTTTCTTGTTCATGTTAAATTAATA
>JASCZW010015632.1:0-20154 GCA_034211315.2 Aedes japonicus
AATATTAACGTTACATTCAAAAAATTACTTTTTTGGATGGTATTAAAAATTCATACAATTGCTTTTTTTTTAATTTCCCATGAAAGGTAATAATTTAAGTTTACTTGCAAAAAAAATCTACGCCCTTGCGAGTGGCTTCCGGCAGTTAACCGGAACATTCGCCATGACGGACGAAAACATGCGTGCGAGTTGGTTCTCTCAGAAATTCTCGATTCATCGATATTCAGCCGCTCCATCTCCTTCAACGATCGCTTCGAGTAGTGGGCCGACGCCAGATCCGGCCAGAACATCGCGTCTTCGCTCTTATGGTATTTCTTGATGAACGACGTAACTTCCAGCAAGCATTGCGTACTATAAATTTCCCCGTTCACGGCCAGTCCGGAGCGACAGAAGAGCGGCTTTGACATCCCCTTCTCGCTGATAGTCAGCCACAGCAGCACCTTCTTGGGGAACTCGGTGTGAGAAATGAACTTCACTTTGGAGCTCACTTCCGGCGTGAGGGAACTAAAATACGAAGTGCCCTGCCAGTCGTTGCCATCCAGGGTGAGATAGGTCTCGTCGTCCATCACCACCGCCATGTCGCGATTCACCGGGAAAATCAAGATGACCTTTCGCTCCCGCTGTGTCATTTTCTGCAGCTTCGAAACAAGTGGACGCGATTTCCGCTTCCTGCCAGGTATGTTCATATTCGACAGGTACTTTTTCACTGTTTGGCCGGTTGAACCGACCTTTCGGCCAAGCGCACGCAGCAACTGTTCCTCTTCAGCATCTTTGGAGTTTCTTGTCGCTCAAGGTCGTCGTCCGTCCGGAGTAGAGCTTTCTTTCGATGCTTTGATTGTTGTCTAATAGTGCCAAGATGTTGTAGATCCCGGAACCGTGCGTATCCGGCGTCCACAAAGTGCCGCACGATGTCCGTTTTCGACGCGGCGTGGTGCCGTTCTTTGAACGCGCACACTTCTGAACGGAGTTGCTTCACTGTTTTTGCCATCACGGTTAGAGTTCGACTGATAGCTGTCAAATTTTGTCTGCTGAGTCATGGATTACTATGATTGATGCAACATGGGTAGTTTTTTCAGTGCGGCTAAGGTAAACCCATGAAAAACCGGCAATTTTTGTCCATTTTTTTAATGCAAACGTTAGTGATCTAAATACTTACTTTTATATATGGAAGGATATCCAATGAAGCGAGAAAGACAAACTTAGATGAAGAAGCCGAGAAGTGTGTATAGTGTACCTTACGAGGTTCACCAGAGACGAGCCTTGTTCGAACAAAAAAGATGTAGAGAGCGCTCTTCTTCCTATATCTTAATATTTTGTTAAGCTGGATCACAAGTTCCAGCGAATAGCTCTGATGCGCATAATCGCCGAAAGACTACAAAAGTGCAGCCAAGCGAACAAAGTTTATTTGGCTGCGAGAAAAAGAAATAAGTTAGAGCTCGAGCATGTTTCGTTTGTTTTTTCTTGCATTGGTCAGTTTCAATTACAGTGTCTATATAATAGATGGTAAAGCACTGAACATTTACCCTTAATCTTAAGTTAACGAACTCACAACAGCCAAGTTATTTAGGTGTTGTTTGCAATCGGTTTTATACCAAATCTAGATAGTTTTTGACATTCTGATGCAGAATCCAGTGCACATCTGTCTAAATTCTACAATTTAAAATACCGAGTTAACTGAGTTTGATCTGTTCAGCACCAATTTTCTTTAACTTGGGTTCCAAAACCACCGAAAATCATATTTTGACCTCATGCGATTTGCATTTTTCCTACACAAATTGGCATCAAAAATTGAAGTCTAGATAGTTTTTGACATTCTTAAACAATTGATAGGGAACAATTGCCGTCGGGAAACTTGTGAGCGATTCTAGCCCCGATGCAGATATCAGGATATCCAGCTGGGGATTGCAGTGAGCTAATGCCAGCGGAGACATCAGCAGTTCCTTGAGTCGATCTAAAGAATTTTGGCAGGCTTTTGTCCAATCCCATTTGTTCCCGGTTCTCAGGAGTTGATCCATGAAATATCGCAACTTTCTCATCTCTGTAACATACTTGCCGTAGTAGTTCACAGCTCCTAAATACGAACGGAGTGATGGAAGATCGTGTGGTGGTGGCATATTGGCAATGGTGGTGACCTTATCTGGATCCGGTCGGATGCCATCGCTATCCAGGATCTGGCCCAGATATTTAATTTGACGCATGTTTAAGCTGCATTTCTCGATTCTCACGGTGAAACCGTACTCATGTGTATGACTTAGGACCCATTGAAGATTCCGGTTGTGCTCCTTCTCTGTTCTTCCACCCACCAACAATTCATCTAGATAACCACAGGTGCTTTTGAGTCCAGCAAGTATTGCATCTACTAATTGTTGGAACGCCCTCGGTGCGGATTTGATGCCGGGATATATGTGGGTAAATTGATAGAGTCCTTTGATGGTTAGGAGATTCTGGCAGCTTTCATCCACCTCTACCTGTAGATAGGCATCAGAAAGGTCGATGTGGCTAAAAAATTGACACTCTGAAATCTTCGCAAAAAAACTTCAGGTAACGGTAGCAGATACTGATTGGGCTCAAGAATGTCGTTCAATCCTGTTGAAAAATCAGCACAAATGCGAATCCGTCCGTTTGGCAAGGCCTCAATTGTCGCTGCCCAGTCGGAGAAATCGACTTGTTTCAAAACTCCAAGGTGGCGACGACGTTGGATTTCCTCTTCAACGGGTCCTTTCATGCTGTCGGAATATGACGTTTTGGCCGGAATACCGGTCGAAGATTTCCCCAAAGTCGCAGCTTGACCTTGGTTTTGCAGCACAATCCCATTCTGCTGGTGAAAATGCCAGGAAACATTGACTGGATTGTCCCTACGCCTGGTTGGGATTGGCTACTGATTTGGTTGCAGAACGAGTTGATTGAACATCCCACAGGCCAAACTTGTCGATCCAATCGGCACCTAGAATGGATAGATTAATTTCCGGAGCCATAATACGACCCAAACCTCGTTTATGAACACCATTGGTTGACATGTCACACCTAAATTGGAATGCTATGTTGAGCAAATCTCCAGATGCTTGGCACGAAGGTGGCTGTGTTTCCCGTTCTAATCCATCGATCAAAGGTGGGACTAAACCCTTCTTACACTTTACCAAATCATTCATATATTCAGTTTAAAAAATGAACTATAAGGTAATCCTCAGCATCAGTTTTGATTATCGATATGGATTCAAGATGCTAAATGAGTACATATTCGTTAGAAATTGTGCAGTTTTAGTAAATGGAGATTTTGTGTAGATTTTGAATATACTCGTTGCAGTTCAAAATCGAACCACTCGTGCCAATCGATCCTGCTCTAAATCTCGCATTATGAGTCTCTAAGAGTCGCATTATGATGCAGCTAGTGTGCAGTCCGGTATTGCAACTGCAACGAGTATATTTTCATTTCACAATTTATGTGCTCTCAGCTATTGTTTTGATCGTACCATAATGAGGAATTATCCAATCATTATAAAATTTCGACATTTTTTTCAACTTTTGTTTTTAGCTTTGATTCGAAATCAATAAAACTGAAACCAATGCATAAATAGCCGTAGTATACTGCATCGTTCATATCTTCGTAACAAAATATCCGAATAAAAATTCGAATCATCTCTTGGTGAAACGCCCTTCTTATTTTTTTTTAACGTATTTTAAAAACAAGCTTATTAAAGCTGTGTCTAATCATCAGATTTACACACACATTCCTGTGTGACAGTCACAAAACACATCGTTATTACGAGAAGTTCAAGAGACTAATGACAGTTCACTAAGAAGTAGCTCTATTATGATAATTACGAGGTTATAAAAACTAACTCAAATTACTAGCAATCATTCATTACGAGTATATTATTAGAATAATATCAAGATCTCTTCAAAACTTACTTTTAAACTTCCCGCGAAATGAACTTTGAGCTAATTGACAGAGATTAATTTTCAGTATGAAAGAAAATTGCTCGATAATCATGCACATTTTTCATCTGTTCAAAACCTAGCAGCAAAATGCAGCAAAATCTTGCTTGTAATTAATGTTTTCTGCTCGAATGAAGGGTAATAGTCGATCAGGACGGAGCAGTGCGCTACCGGTCCTGGCAAAAGCCATTTAATTTTTAAATTATGTTTACCCTAAAACTTGATAGTTAGTCGTCCTAGTCAAATTTATCTTGAAATACATAGAAAATTTTTAACAATTGGTTATATTTCAAAAGCAATGAATGACGCTCTGTGTAATATAATTTCAGGTTGTCGATTTTATATACCAACGACTTTAGAGCGAATATCATGCAACTTTGCATTCCTTAAACAAGAACTGACTGTTAAACAGTACGACAGTTTAAGAGTTACACTTTCTTCAGTCAATTATTTTACATCTTGTGGACCCCACTTGTATGAGAGAATTGTTTTTCTCCTTCTCTCTTTCATCGATGCAACAAACTTCGCTGTGAGAGCACAAAGCGCGCTGTTTCGTTTATATCGTTTTGTTGTCGTACTGGGAACGACGGCACATGATGTTTTATAGCAAACATCAAAGGAGGCGCATCATACCTGATTGTGTCTGGACTGGTGTGAATTCGTTGTATTGGCATTCTATATTGTTGAACAGCTACCAACTACTGTAATTGAAATTTTGTTCCAATTGATTTGTTGGTGCGAATAAAACAGAGAGCTCATTTGCAAAATACTTTATGAATCCTGGAAAGTGTGAGCTGTTTAGTGTAATACCTGTAACTAGAAAATGATAAGAAAAATTAGTAATATCCGTTTATTCCAACTACCTTAATTGCTAATCTTGACAGACACGCGTATTTCGTCTACGATGTGCAGACTTCTTCAGTGTCGTGTACAAATACTCGACTATATGTTGACAAAATATGCGTATCTGTCAAGATAAGCAATAAAATTAATTGGAATTAAATGGAAATTACTGACCTTTGTATTCATTTTCAAAACTGGAAATAATTGAGGCAATTTGAAACTAAAATATCACTACGTGACATTCTTTTGACACGTTTCCATGTTGCTCTTTCTCATATTAGGAGTTATTAAAGTGTGCTAACCCACAAATGTTGGACGTGATTATGTGCATGGTAACTGATGGCCACTACCCAAGAAACACCGAAAATATAAATTAATAAGCTTTCCGTACTTCAAGAAAAAAAAACGAAAGGGTAAGTTATGTCAGTGACATAACTGCAAAGTTGACGTAGGACTCCTTATTGATGTGAAGAAATTGATGTCATCGAATTATTAAATTTCTACTATATTTTATTTAGTCTAAAGAACCATGAGACCCTGACTGATGAGAACCATGAGTGCGTGTGGCTTTACTAAAGGGCGATACGGTCAAAATTTGGTCAATATCAACTTGACGTATTTCTTTCAATTTTGCATTTAAAAAACCTGAACACCCCTCATTTTGAAGGTGTGTGTGTGTAGAATGTTGCTCCTATTTTGATTTTGGAATTCACTCTTCAGTTGTCAAAATGCCGTCCAAGCAAGAAGAGCAGCGTATCAAAATTTTGCTCGCGCATCGCGAAAATCCGAGCTACTCGCACGCAAAGTTGGCAAAATCGCTAAAAGTTGCCAAATCAACCGTTACAAATGTATTAAAAGTGTTTGGGGAACGTTTGTCGACAGCCAGGAAGTCTGGATCGGGGAGAAATCGAAAACCGGAAGCCGCTGAGACGACAAAGAGAGTTGCCGGTAGTTTCAAGCGAAACCCTAACCTATCTCTCCGAGATGCCGCAAATAAGCTGGGTGTATCGTCTACAACCGTGCATCGAGCCAAAAAACGAGCCGGACTATCGACTTACAAGAACGTAGTGACTCCAAATCGCGATGATAAACAAAATACGACGGCCAAAGCGCGATCCCGGAGGCTGTACACGACGATGCTGACGAAGTTTGACTGCGTGGTAATGGACGACGAAACCTACGTCAAAGCCGACTACAAGCAGCTTCCGGGACAGGAGTTTTATACGGCAAAAGGAAGGGGAAAGGTAGCAGATATTTTCAAGCACGCAGAAACTGTCAAAGTTCGCAAAGAAATATCTGGTTTGGCAAGCCATCTGTACCTGTGGCTTGAAAAGCAGCACTTTCACAGCTTCCGGGACTGTCAACCAAGAAATTTACGTGAAAGAGTGTTTGAATAAACGTCTGCTGCCTTTCCTGAAGAAACACGGTTGTTCCGTACTGTTTTGGCCGGATTTGGCATCTTGCCATTACGGTAAAAAGGCCATGGAGTCGTACGCCGCCAACAACGTGCAGGTGGTTCCCAAGGACAAGAACCCTCCCAACACGCCAGAGCTCCGCCCAATTGAGAAATACTGGGCTATTGTCAAGCGGAACCTAAAGAAGACCAAAAAAACTGCAAAGGATGAGCAGCAGTTCAAGGCAAACTGGCTTTCTGCGGCGAAGAAGGTGGACAAGGTGGCTGTACAAAATCTGATGGCAGGGGTCAAGCGTAAGGCCCGGCAATTCGGATTTGGAAAAGCAGAAGCCTATCTGAATATTTTTCCTGAATTTTATACTAATTGAACTTGAAAAAGAAATTTAATTTGATTTGTTAAATAAACGATTTCACCAATTTACACGCGTTTTCCCTTGACCAAATTTTGACCGTATCACCCTTTATAATACGTCTGTCGCACACGGATGCACAGCGAGAAGTGAGTGGATAGCGAAAGTAGTCACCCTTTTGTTTTATACCCACAGCATAACAAATTTTTAATGTATGTTAAAAATCAATTTCTCCGGTTTGCTGCGAATGATCGACGGTAAGTTACTACCGGCACCTTCCGGTCTTGTTTTGTCTCCCATGCCACAACCGTCTGACTGTGACGAGTGATCAAAGTCTTTCTAACTACTAGCAGAGAGCTAGTGTCCAAAACTGAATTCAAATTGCTTACTTAACATGTTTTATATTTCCATTTGTTTGTCTTAAATACTATTTTTTACATTTTAAGTGTATTAGCCCTTGGGCTCTTCAGCTTTGTTTAATTTTATGTGTTTTCTTGTGTTTAAAGTGTTATGTGTTTTACATGAAATTTTTTGTTTAGCCCTTGGGGCATTGTTTGTTTAAATTTGATAACCTACCTAATCTACAACTAAAACTACAATTTGAAAATCCTAGGGGTGGGGAACCAGATTCCGGATGATCTGGTGATCCGATGTTAGGCAGCGTGCCCTGTACCGATTGATAGACTCACTAAAGCGATCGTCGAGCATTTTTATCTCGGCCAGACGGTGGACCTCAGATGTTCTTGTCCTCGGAGGGGTGTTCAGGATCATCCTGAGGAACTTATTTTGTACACGCTGAAGTTTCAGGTGATGTGTTTTTGCGCAGCTCTCCCAGATTGGCATGCCGTACTCGATGACTGGAAGTATGATTTGCTTGTAGACAGCAAGCTTGTTTTTCAGGGATAATGTAGACCTTCTGTTGATCAATGGGTACAGTAGCTTCAACAGAACGTTACACTTTGTGACCGTTTTGTCAACCTGCTCCCTGAAATAAGCTTGCTGTCTATTGTAACGCCAAGATAGACAGCTGATTTGGCCCATTCCACCGTTGTGTTGTTCAGGCTTATTTTACAATTCTCAGGCGGAACAAGTTTGGGAGAGTTGGAGTGTGGAAATAGGATGACCTAGGTCTTCGCCGCGTTGATACAGATCTTCCATTCAGTGATGTATTCTGTCAGAACATTCAGGCTTCGCTGCAGTTTCGCTGTAAGCGCTCTTATTGCCCTACCATTGAGGACGACTGCGGTATCATCGGCGAACAACGACAGAGATCCATTTTCAGGGAGCGGGGGTATGTCCGAGGTGAATAAGTTGAACAGAAGTGGACCTAGTATACTTCCTGCGGAACACCGGCGGAAATCTCCTGTGCATCAGAAACTGCACCTTGCAGCGAAACACGGAATGTTCTGTCCGACAGATAATTTTTAATTATCTTCACCAGGAAGATGGGAAGATTGTATCGATGCAGCTTGTACACCAAGCCATCATGCCACACGTTATCAAAGGCCTTCTCGATGTCGAGAAGTGCCATGGCAGATGATTTTGAAACAGACTTGTTCCGTCTGGAGGATGTTACTGACTCGATTAAGTTGGTGAGTTGTCGACCGACCACGTCGGAAGCCAAATTGTTCGTCAAGCAAAATGTTCAGCTCGTCGGCAGATGTAAGAAGCCGACGGTGGATTGCTTTCAAACAGCTTGGATACTCCTGAGAGAAGGCTGATTGGTCTATAACTTTGGAACACGAAGGATTTTTCCCAGGTTTCCGGATGGGTATGACTTTAGCTGACTTCCAACACGAGGGGAAGTAGCTAAGTCGCAGGCATTGGTTGAAAACCATCGCCAGATGGTTATAGAACTGGAGGCTCAATTGCTTGAGCTCCAAGTTCAAGATGTTATCGAAACCTGGGGCATGTTCTTAGACGCTTTGATGTAGGTCAACAATTCGTCAGCTGAGATTTCCAACTCTTCCGAGAAGTCATTGGGACTTTGATGGATGTTGTTTACAAGCTCGCTAACGGCAGCGTCGTGTGGACTGACGATGTTTAGTCCAAGATTGTGGGAGCTGACGAAGTGTTGACCTATCTCAACAGCCTTCTCTGCAGGAGTAATTAAGCGATCCGTGGAGCGATTGCCGTCAAGTGGGATCAACGGTGGAATGGGTCTTGGCTTAGTTTTTAAGATTTTTGTCAACTTCCAGAACGGCTTTGCACAATCTGGGAGAGAGCGGATCTTGTCGGAAAAATTGTTGTTTCTGAGGTCCACCATTCTGGCCTTAATAATTTTAGTCATCCGATTGCAATGACTTTTTAAAGTAGGCAAACCTGTTCGCTGGTATTGCCGTCGGGTAGCGTTGCGCAATTGAATCAGTTCTTTGGTGGGTCTATCAATGGGTACAGAGTCACTCACCTGATCTATTACCGGTACATGTTGCTCCCGGGCCTCGGAGATCGCTTGCTCGATGCTCTGCAGCTGCCTTTCGATGTCATCAACCGACTCAAGGTGCATATCGAAATCGATGTTGTCGTCAACGTGTTGTCGGAACCTCTCCCAACTGGCGCGATGGCAGTTCCGTCTGGTAATACGATGCCGGTTGACCGAGGAGCCAACTTCGGCCACCACCGGATAGTGGTCCGAGCTGAGCTCCTGGTATGCGATCGGCTGGCCGATGTTGTTCCCCATGTTGGTGAGGAAGATTTCGATTGTTGAATGGACCCCGGATCTGCTCAACCGGGTGGGAGTATCCGGGCCCAGGACGGTGTAATGTCCCTCTTCCAGGTCTTCCTGCAGAATTATTCCATTCCGGTTCCGCCGGGTGTTCCCCCAGGTTTCGTGTTTCGCGTTTAGGTCGCCGGCGATGATAAATTGTCCCTGCCTCCGAGTGAGCTTGCGAATGTCGTTCCGAAGGATCGTTGTTGTTCCGTTAGCGGTGCTGGCTTGCTTGGGACAATAAGCCGCGATGATGGTGATAGCGCCGACAGCAGTTTCGATCTCGACTCCGATGGCTTCGATGGACTGCAGCTGGAAGCTCGGAAGTAGTTGGCAGTTGATGTTGTAGCGCAGGGCGATCGCAACTCCTCCTCCAGTAGAGCCACTACGATCAAGTCGTACAATCCGATATCCAGGGATGAAAATGTTCAGTTCCGGCTTGAGATGTGTCTCGGTGACGATGGCGATGTCGATGGCCTTCCTGTTAAGGAAGTCACCGAGCTCAGTCGTTTTGTTCCGGATGGAACAAGCATTCCAATTAGCGATGCTGATGGTGCGTTTATGGTCCATGCTTACACAGGAACTTCATCGTCACGGATGTGGCGGCTTTGAGCTGTTCCTCCTTGGAGCGGCAGAAACGTAGTTGGCGGTAGAGCTCTTGGACGAACTCGACCATTTGTTCCGAGTCGTAGAGCTGTCCATCGACGTGTGGTTGCGTGGAGGTACTGCGATTCGAATTACCCCAGCCTGGAGGAGGAGCTGGGTTGGGGGCGGCGGCGGCAGCTGCGAATCGTTGCTGAACGGATGCTGGCGGGCGGTTTGCTTGGCGATGGTTCAACGGAAGTGGTGGTAGATTCGGCACTTGGTACCGGAGCGCCGGGAAGTTCTCCTCATCCATTCGAGGTGGCGGGCGGCGTTGACCATGTCGAGACTTGGTTGACGCCTGTTTGCGGATGGCCAAATACTCCGCTCGTTTGGGGCAGGCTCGGTTGCTGCCTTCGTGGTTAGCACCACAGTTGGCGCACTTTGATGAGGTACCTTCATCCATCGGGGCACAATCCATGGTGGTGTGCGCTCCGGCACACTTTCCACAGCGGGGTTTCATGTGGCAGTTTCGGGTCCCATGACCAAACGCCAGACACTTACCGCACTGTGTCACGTCATGTTGTTTTGGGCGGTACCGGTCCCACTCGATGATGATGTTGGAGATGGCCCGAATTTTCTTGAGGTCGTCGATCGTGATGGAACCCTTCTGCAAATGGACCAGATAAAGTTGGTCCCGGTGGTTTCCTTGCTGCTGGCGTCTGATGGCGAACACCTTCAAAGGTTTCAACGACACCGCCTGCAGCTCGGCAAAGACGTATTCCGGAGTGTAATCTGGGAGGCCACGCAGTATCACCTTCATCGGCTTGTTTCCGGGAACATCATGAGTATTAAACTCGTGTTGCTTGGCGACTAGATGAGCGCCAGCAGCACGGTACTCAGCTTCAGTCGAGCACATTATCTTTGTGCCCGTACTGCACAGCTTAAACAGTGGATTGTTTTAATTGCTGCAAGCTCAGTTTTGAGTGCAGCAATGTTCTTGGACGTGGTGAAAAGCGGTGGGATTTTCACTTTCATCGGTACCTCCTGTACCGGGAGCGCAGCAAACCGATTGCTCGCTAGTAATCGGGCACTGGGATCCGATGAATCGGCGTCGTCATGCCGTTGCCGCTTGGAGCAGCTCGGTGTGCTTGCGGGAGCTGATGCCGCCGGCGTGGTTGTCACCACGTGTTGGTTTTTACGACCCATTGCGACGGCAATAGGTCGAGCGGAAAAAGTTGCCAACGCTAGCAAGTTGGCAAGAGCTGGCGAAATATCACGAGCCGGGCGCGCAATCGCGAGAAAGCGAACGAGAGGGAAACACGAGAAACAAAACTTCGAACCGAGATAGCGAAAAACACGTCCGTACGTGTCGCTTGAACGAACTGGAATCGATGAATTCAAATTGGTCTGTCTCGCGCACTACAGGTGCCAGACATTCGTTTAGCCGCACCTACAAGATTCCAATAGTATTCGGTAAATTAAATACATTCAGATATTGACTCGAGCTACATTTTCTTTGTATAGGTAGTAGAGCTAAAGCACTTTCTTTGGAAGGACGCTCATCCCACTCACACACATATATCTGCCATGTGATAGGAAGAAAACAAATGAACCTCCATCTCTACCTTCGACATACGTTTAGCCGCAGTGCGAATAATTGTGTTGTTATTGTTATTACGGTGTTATTTCGATAAGATTTCTAAATATTATTGCGAGGTTTTCATTTTGAGAGGTACGGTGAAGATGTGTGTAGGTAAATTTTATTTTAACTTATTATTTGTGACCACTTTATAGAAATGGCGAAAGGCACTCGATTGACGGAGGAGGAACGACGAATCATAACGTTGTTCAAGGCTGAGGGCTACTCAAACCGGTCAATCGCTATAAAAGTCAATCGATCCGAAAAAGTTATTCGGAATTTTCTCGGCAAAGGTGAACAGTATGGGGTGAAACGTCCCACAAAAGGACGAAGCAAAATTTCTTTGCGGCTGAAAGGGGCAAATAAGAAACGAAGCCACTAAAAATCGATTGTCCTGTTCGCAAATAAAAGATAAACTGAATGTTCCGGTAACGTCCAGGCAAATCGCACGGATTTTGAACGAATCCCCGAACATCAAATGGACGAAACTACAAAGTAAACCGAGACTCACATCTTCCCATAAAGAGAACCGACTTAAATTCGCAAGAAAATACATGGAATGGAATCGCGAATGGCGAAATGTGATTTTTTCGGATGAAAAAAAGTTTAATCTGGATGGACCGGATTGTTATAGTTGCTATTGGCATGATTTGAGCCAAAAAGTATCGTTAGATCCAAACGTAATTTTGGGGGCGGAAGTTTAATGGTGTGGGGAGCCTTTTCTTACAACGCTAAACTTCCAATTTGCTTCATTTCAACGAAAATGAATTCCGGAATGTATCTGGATCTACTGGAGGATGTTTTGATAGAATACATGGAGAATGACGCAACAGATGACATAATTTTTCAGCAGGATAACGCATCGATCCATGTTTCTAAGCAATCCCTCGCGTGGTTTGGTGACAAAACATTCCACTGCTTGAATGGCCGGCTTGCAGTCCCGACTGTAATCCTATCGAGAACCTCTGGGGTATCTTAGCTGGCATGGTGTATGCAAATGGACGACAATATAACAGTGTTTCCAGCCTAAAGACAGCGATTCAGGAGTGTTGGGCCAAAATAAACATGGCCACACAACAAAAGCTAACCGATTCGATGCAAAATCGGATTTATGAGGTTATTCGAAATGGAGGAAGCCATACTAAATATTAACTATGGATGAACTTCGGAAATGTGTCACTCTAACTTAACTATTTTTTATATTTTATCAGGTGCGGCTAAACGAATGTCTAGCCTTTATACTTCATTTTCTCGATTTTTTTCATACCTACAAATGTTATTTGATTTCAATGAGCAATGTATTTGATAATAATAAATAAACTATTTCCAAAACCAAAATAAACTTTCATTGAATTACTTTATTTCATATTGAAACGAAAAGAAAATAGGGCGCGGCTAAACGAATGTCTAGCACTGTATGTACTTGAGTTGAATAGCAATACCAAGAAAGAAGAGAGTCACGAAAATGCTGCACGAAGCAAAATTTACAAAAAGGGACGGGCCACATTTGTAAAATCAGGCACCGGCAGCAAAGCAATTTTTTTGCACCACTCGATGTCTTCTTCTTTTTTTAACATGGATTCGTCAATTTCGTTCGTTAGTTCTTTGTGATATACACCGCGTTTAATGAATGCCGAATGTTCAGCCGTAACGCGGTAACAAGAGAAAACTTCAACCAAACTCTTTAGTAAGCAAGCTGGTCGTCCTGAAAAGGGCGGATTAAATTGACGTGGGAGAAATAGTTTGCGATTTCCCTTCTTTTTTCGTTCAACTCCTCATCGTTGTGGCTGGCCATCTGCAGGTGACGTGTGATGGCGTTGTCCATCGGCGTACTTGCCGAACACGACTGTCGCATACGGATGCACAGCGTGAACTGATTGGTCTGTTGGTCGTTCCCACATGTTTCGCAATTGCTGACACGGTTAATGCGGCAGTATGAACCAATCAGAGCGTAGCGCAAATATGATGTGATTTTCGACCAATAGCTTTGTGCGTTCAGAAATTTGTGTGGGACGGGGAAAAGTTATTTTGAAGAAGAAGAAGACATTTGTTGCTCGTTTCCTATGACCTTGCTAGGGGAAACACATTTTTCAACCTGTTGATATGCAAATTTGTATTGGAGCAAAAGAAGGTCATTTTCAAATGAAAAATTGAACTACTTATAGTAATTGAAATTCATTCAAATTTCAATGCAAAAAATTTGTGAGTCTTTTTTATCAAATGGTGTATGAACGAAGTCATTCTGTTTAGTCGAACGAGAGTTATAAGCGTTCAAAAACCTTTCACTTTTGCGTAACGCTCTCATTTTTCAAAATTTTGAAACGGCACCCGGTATAGAAAAGAAAAACGTAGTCCTACGTTAATATATTCAAGCAATGTCAAATGCCAATAAAACTAAACTGCTTTTTGCAATTAGATTATTACCAAACTCTCTGTTTGTAACTCTATTTGAAATTCTCAGTTAATGATTGAAAGCCTACGATGAAAATACCAAAACATGAAACTGCATATTTTGCAGCAATTACAACAATATTCAATACCCAGGGCAGTCGTGAAACTATTCAATATCCTTGGCAGTTCATATTTCCCACTTTTATATACTGTATGCCTAACAATTCAAATTATCATTTCACTTCGCTTGGATTTATGTTGAGAAATATAGTAGATCATATAACCTATCTTTCGTAGAATCCTTTATAGTTGAATGTTTAGAAGTCATTATATCAATCGAAGTAAGACAACTGCACTGATGCAGGTGACTCTTCAGTACTGTTACTGGAGTGAATAAGAAGACAGTTTGACTCGTCAGACCTGATGTTAAGTATGAATGTAAGTGAAGAATAACGTTCATTCTTGTTTATTTGACAGCGAATGAATTCAAATCACGGAGCACGGCCGCAACCCAAGCAACACACAACGGTCAAACATTGTTGCAGCAACTTGATTGTGACTAATTTGAGTCATAAAGCAGTTACTTTAACCGGTGTGTAACAAGTGTGCTACTAGGGAAGTTGACCTGATAAATTAGAAGGCGTCGAGTACAATTGCTTGAAGTAGGTGAGTTAGTTCAATTGAGTGTGTGTATGGTTCTCAATTGGCAATGAGCTTTTCGTGGCTCTATTGAACATGTTTACTTTGTTCAAATGAACACACTATGGTGTGATGATTATGAGAGGTGGCATTTCTCAATTTCGTCGATTCTTTTTGAATTGAGGTTTACCGATTTACCGTACTGGTCAACAGTGCACAAACATTATATCCGAGCGATTAATTGTCGTGCATCAGATGTTGGCATCTGAACATTGGCACCGGGTATGGATTTCCAGAATAACCGACGTGGTTGGTCAAAGCAACGATGGATTGAGTGAAGTGTTCAGATACAAAGGAGCATTAAGGCTAGCAATTGTGCCTACTTTGGACTCCGAAGGACGCTGAGATGGAACAAAGCTCGCCGAACTAAATAGTTGACCATCCACAAGACATTAATTAGACCGATAGTTCTCTACGGCCACGAAACATGGACATTGCTAGTGGAAGACCAACGTAATATTAGGCATTTTATTAATGCTCGTCAAGGACAAAAGGCATAAGGGTAAGAGGATCACAAGAAGACAATTTTAATCTCCCACGACGAGTCCAGATGATGAAATCGAGGCAGTAGCCGAATTCGTGTATCTGGGCTCATTTATGACCGCCGATAACGACACCAGCAGAGAGATACAAAGGCGCTTTATGGCTGACAATCGTGCCTAATTTGGACTCCGATCAACAAGGTTCATCCTCTAACAGACATTTCTTAGACCGGTAGTTCTCTACGGCCACATTGCTTGTAGAGGACCAACGTGTCCTTGGTGTCTTTGAAAGAAAGGTGTTGCGTACGATCTACGGTATTGCGTACGATAGAGGAGGCGAATGAGCGAATTGCATCAGTTGCTGGGAGAGTGTCGAACGACTCCCCAGTCTGCATGGTTCTTCATTACGATCGGGCACAAAAAGAAGAGGCACGGAACGACCAATGGACCCTTTGAAGACTGCAAAGCTGGCAAAGTGTAGCAAGGGACCGAATAGAATAGAATCCACTTCTGTTCACAACAAAGGGTACTCTGGCTTTGGCCTGGTTGGTAGAGCAATTAGGTAGTAAGTAAAACATTGTTCCCGAGGCATCAAAACTTAGTCGATAAACGCCTCACTTATAAAATCCGGGGATGAAGAGTTCGATTTCGGATATCTAGTCGAATATCAACTCGGGTGGGAAATTATTGCTTATCATACTAGACGATTAAATGTTGTGGATGAATCGTGAATTTGTCTATCCACCATTCAAATACCTACATGAATGTAGCATTAAGCCTTTTTTTTTCAAGAGGTTGTTTATGTTTAGACTGTTTTGAAACATATAAATACACTTTCTTTCTCAAATAAAAAGACCATACTGCGATTTTTGACGATTTAATACTCAAACACAGTGGATAAAAATGTTTTCTTTCCATCTTTCTTTTATTTTGCTTGATTTTTCGTAGGGTAGGCGAATTCTCTAACTTTTCCCTTAACCTTCTGCACAGAGCTTTCTCCTACCATTTTCATCACTTTTAGCCAATCTTTCTTAAATTGTGTTTTCTCAGCTTCGCCTTCGTCAAAGCCCAGACAATTTGAGATAGCGCGAATCTCTGAGCATCTTTATTTGGTACAAAAACGACATTGTTCCTTTTTTACCACTCAAGTGCATATTTAGAAAAATGGCAGGAAGCAAGATCAGGCCAAAAGACTGTCGGCTTGTTATGCTGTTTGATCAAAGTGAGCAACCTTTTTTGCAGACACTCCTTTACGTAGATTTAACCAGTCATTGTGCCTGTCGTAATGAATGGACGAGATATTTTTCCACATCCGCATATGGCAAGCAACACCATTACCTTTTTGCGGAATTTTTCGGAGTAAATGGCTTTCACTGATCCACAAACATTCTTTTCCTTCGGAGAGGTATAAACTGTGGCCCCGACAGAGTTTTATAATCGAGTTTTATGTAGGTTTCATCATCCACGATAACACAGACAGATTTTTTGGTCAGCAGTTTTTCGTACAGCTCTCGAGCTCTCGATTTCACAGATTCAGCCTGTTTGGTGCTTCGTTTTGGCTGCTTCTGCTTCCGACGAGTCTGCAGGCCCATTCTCTTCTTCGGCACGCATAACATTAATCACCAAAGTACGTAGCCTTTTCACCACATCTCGGACTGATGATGAAGGGTGACGTAGTCCTTTACTTTTATGTCGATTATAGGGTCAGCGGGGCCGGGTTTTCTACCCCGTCTCGGGGAATTTACGAAAGAGCACTGTTGTTTATACTTCCGTAAGGGTACGTCCATTAATTATGTCACGCAAAAAATGACTGTTTCTAACGACCACCCCCCCCCCCCCTCTTGTCCCGTTTTTTGTATGGACCTTCAAATTTTTTCGTATGAATTATCATATCTTCCAACACACCCCCCTCCCTCCCCTCTTACTTCGTGACATAATTAATGGACCTTCTCTTATGCGGTTTGAACTGCTCCGACGTTCACACCCCTTAGCCAATTTTCTGATCGAAAGACCACTGATGGTGCACCGTTTCTGCAAAATCCGTTTTCTTTGCTCGGGAGAAAGACCACGTATTTTCAAACTTCCGTGCGAAAAATTGAAAAAAAAAAAAATGACAACGTCTGTTTAATTTTAATTTAAACAACAGGACGCACCTTAAAGTTGGTTGAACAATGCACGCATTTCGAATTGACGGTTAATCATTCGTGTATTTATAATTATCGGAGCAGTCTATAATTTATGTTTCATTTCACACACTCAATAAAAATTGACAGATTCTTTCCATGTGAAATTTCACGTAACTTTCACCTGAACACGTAGGCAAATCTTTTTTAGTAGAATCAGGTTATCATTTAGTGTCACTGAATTCTACGTAAAAAATCACGTAACATTTATGGACAAAAATTACCCGCGTTTCACGTGGAAACAACGTGTCGATTTTTTTTAGTGTAATCCTAAGCATAAGGCTTGTTCGCGACAAAATCTGGACAGATTAAATTTGGAATAGAACAAATTTGCTTTGAGTTCAACGGATTTTATTCATTTTTAGTCATCTTAAAACTAATTACAGTTACTTAATTAAGCTGCATGAAGAAAGTGCGAACTTTTGAGTTTACTCCAGCCATAAGGAACTATGCAGGCTTCCATGCCACAGATTGAGCTGCATAATGTCCAACATTTTCAAAAAAAATCTATACTTGTGGCTTGTTGTTTGTTCTGAGAGAGTTCTTTCTTCTTACCTTACCAAGGCTGGTGTGGCCTCTGCTGAACACAGAAGTTGTCTCTATTGTAATTGGTCCATAGATGTTTCTTGCCAGCCTTGCTGTCTGCGGAGAGTCCGCAGGTCGCCTTCTACTTTATCGATCCACCTTGCTCGTTGCGCGCCTCTTCTTTTTGTACCCGTTGGTTCGAAATTTCGAAAACTATTTTAACAGGGCTGTCGTCCGGCATTCTAACGACATGCCCAGACCACTTTAGTCAACCGATGTTAGTGATGGGTAATATGGGAGATTCTCCCAGCAACTGATGTAATTCGCCTCCTCCACGTTACGTCTTCCATCTGCACTCCACCGTAGATCGTACGCACCACCTTCCGTTCAAAGACACCAAAGGCGCGCTGGGCCTCCACTAGCAATGTCCATGTTTCGTGGCCGTAGAGAACTATCGGTCTAATCCAAGTCTTGTAGATGGTCAACTTTGTAGTTCGGCGAACTTTGTTCGATCTTGGCGTCCTTCGGAGTCCAAAGTAAGCGCGATTGTCAGCCATAATGCGCCTTTGTATTTCTCTGCTGGTGTCCTTTTCGGCGGTCACTAACGAGCCCAGATACACGAATTCCTCGATTTCATCAACGAGGTTTCTCTTCACGAGAGCCCAATATCGCTCGATAGGTTACAACTCCGGGCAGTTAGGAGGATTCGCCTCTTTCGGTACAATATGGACTCCATTCGCTTTATACCATTCCAAAACATCTTCAGCGTAGTGATATCAAATCAGGCCATAATAGCGAGGAAGCGTCATGGCTGCGTAGGAATGGTAACAATCGCTTCTTTAGGCATTCATCACGGTATATTTCTTTTTAAACCGTTCCGGTAGTGATGAAGCTTTGACTTGCTCGACCACAGCTGCATATTGCCAGCCAAACTAAATATTTTTTGGGAAACTTTTGTTGTTTTTCTTCGTCCTGAAATGCTCATCTACGCCGTTTCGATGCATGGCAGTATAATGAGACATTCCGGGGAGCTGCTTAAAGTCTTGCAGCACATAAGTTTCACGCAGGAAAACTTCGTCCAATATTCTCGGAATAAACTTGCGAGCCTGTGATTCAGCCGTCACATTCTGTTTCATAATTACGGTTTGGTACAGTTTTCAGCTTGATCGACTTCATATTTTGCCGGTGCCTGGAAGTATGCCAAAAAAGTTCATCAATATGTGAAATATTTCACGCGTTGATGAAGTATTTCCAGAGATATACGTATTTAGGGGTGTCCAGATTTTGTGGCGAACAAGCCTGACTAATCCGAAATCAAGAACCACGATATTGGTCGAATCTGTAAGTGCTGCAATCTAACCAGATTTTGAAATTTTGATTGCATACTGGTATGCATTAATTCCAGCTTACCTTTGTTACATATTTATTGAGTTTCGGCAGTCGAGCCTTGATTTCAATTGAAAACCTCAAATTAAAATCCCAATCGAAACCACTTTCCGAATACACTCATCATTTCTGTTTTCAAATTATTCTTCAACCGGAGGGCTCAGCACAGGAAGGCCAGTCAGTACCTTCGTTGCACCAGCCAGCGTGGATCCCGGAACCCAAACCAAACAACTGGTGCCGGTTGCAACTTTTGCGAGTGAATATTAGATATTGATGATGTGTTGAGTTGCATGCTGCGTTTTTATTGCTGCATTTTCAGCTTATTGTATGTATCGCAATCATGAGTGGCTCTCAACTTGTTCTAAATGTACCCTTCGAATGTTTATAATTCAGGGTTGCCAGGTATTATTCTTGAATTCATTCGGTTGTTCGGTAGAATGATAATCTTTGTCCAGGAAGTCAAGAAATTATCCCATACGAACTATTCTCAGCGAACTCAATTTGGAATTGAATCCATTTCTGGTGTGAGAAGCCGCTTTATCCATCCGAGGTGAAGGAGGGAACATAAGGCTATCAAGGTTTTTGCTTGGAATATTCGTGGCCTTAGATAAAGTCTTTAGTCATAAAATTTACTCTGTTTGTTGATGATTGGTGCGCTTTACATATCTGGTTTGATCATTTTGTTGAATTTTATCTGAAAATGATGAACTCCACATCACCAGCCGAAGTGCATCGGAAACTATCAATCTAACTGAAAAACAATGTGACACTGTTTGCCAGGTCAGGAAACATTTAACCGGAATACGCATCACACTGGCCGAGTCCGTCGGTGGATTCCACATCCGATACTCCCCAGAGGCTAGCATTTTTCGCGCCGGCACTGACCGACATCGATATAAAATATGAAATGTTTATTCAGCACATGCTGTATTTTTCCGAATTCATTCCTTATGTTGCATTTTTCCACCCCGTCCGCACTGGAATTCGTGGCGAGCTGCTGGATGTATACGAATA